>ML977635.1:0-139682 GCA_010015725.1 Amniculicola lignicola CBS 123094 | reverse complement strand
TATTTTGGATATCAAACAACCAAGGTTTAATATTAAACCACTAAGGTTTGAATATCAAACAACGAAGGTTTGATATCAAACCACTAAGGTTTGAATATCAAACAACGAAGGTTTGATAAGGGTTTTGATATCAAACTATAAACGTTTGGATAATAAGGATCAGATACTGGATATCTAAGCAGGAGAAATAGTAGATATAAGGAGAGGGGATAGCAAGACTAGAAAGCAACTCAACCAATCAATCAATCACTATTTCTTCTACTACTTCACCTTTTTTCACAATATATATATACTATGAATATTAAGCTTAGTAAGAAGTAAACCTAGTAGTAGCTAGAGTAATTAAGTCTAATATTTGACTATCTAAGTGCATCCAGTCTACTTACCCTATTAGTCTTACTTTTTCTATAAATATAGTTGATAGGAATTAGAATTAGAAGGAAAGGAGTAGCAGTAGGGGCAAAGACTTAGAGAATTATTCTAATATAATAGTAGAAGAAGTATTAATCTAGATAAGTTTTACACGTAGGAAGACCTAGATATAATCTATATCTAAAAGAAGTATATAACTATATATACTATCTAGTAGATTAAGATAAGGCTAGGCTACTTTAGTTAGCTATTTTGAATACCTATAGGATACCTATATACTAAATTAAAGGGTAGCAGCTATAGAGAACTAAAAAGAGAGGAATTTCGTAGATAAATACAAAAATAGAAGTAGATATAGAGGCTAAGAATAAACTAAGAGATAGTCCACTTAATTATTAGGCTTTTAAAAAGCTATTTATTAATAGATTATCTATCAGAGTAAATGTAGTTTAGAATTTTTAGTAGGTAGACTAATAGGGTTTAAATCTATAGAGGGGTTATATTTTATACTTACTAGGAGGAAAACTAGTATAGGTACTTTAGTTAGAAAGATTCCTTATATGCACCTACTAGCCTATTTTAGAAGCTACTATTTTCTGCTTAGTAGGTTTATTTAAGTAGAGGTGCCTATGTTAGCTTTATATATATATACCCTATATTGCTAGAAGATATAGACTTAGCTTTAAGATTAATAAAGGTAGGAAAGACTAATAATATATATACTTTGTTAAGAACTCTTAGGATTTTATATCTAACTAGGGATCCTATAGAAAGACCTATAGATATAAAGATATTTATTAATTACTAGAGGCTTTAGATCTCTAGAGGTAGGAGGTATCTCAATTTTTATAGATAATACCCCCTTCTAAATAACTAAGAAATATTAATAATATAGAAGGGACTACATAATCCTCTAAATATAGTAATTTAGAGTTTAGTAATAATTTATACTAGATAGCAAATTGTTACACCTCTAAGTATAAAGTACTATTTAAGATTATAAGAAGTTTAAAGTACTTAGTACTTTTATATTTATATAATTAACTAATTGCACTTGCAACTCCTGCACCTTTACCTTCTAGGGAAGATAAACCTCTAGAAGAGTATACTAACGCCTCTAAGACTATATACAAAGACTGTAAAGATATATACTAGGATACTCTTTATAAAGATTCCTCTATAGATAATAGTAACTATAGAGATAAAGCTAACTAGAATCTTCTCTTCTATAAGAATAAGAATTTGGAAATAGCTTCTAAAGGTATTATACTAGAAACTCTATTACTATTTATTCCTAAGAATAATATTTACCTATCTAACTTCTTTAATAAGGCCTTTAAGTTTCTTAGGTTTAAGGAAGTAGAGAAGCCTAATAACCTTAAGCTAAGTATAGATACCAGCCCCTTGCAACAATATAAATTACAGGATTATTATAGAATTATTAATAGTTATATTTTAAATTATTGGTTTAGGCTTCTATATAAAATTAATACATAGTACCTAGTAATAGGTCTAGTATAAGACCTTAGAATATTAGTAGATGTAAAGGCTATCTTTACGCTACTCCTAGAGGGTAGACCTCTTATACTATATCTTATGCATGGTCTTCTATATATATTTATCCCTAGACCTACTATAATTATAGAAATATAGCTAGGGGAGGACTATAAAGTACTTTTACAACCTAGCTTCAGCTTTATACTAATTATAGGGAACTCTCCCTCCTAGTTCCTTATTATAGGTTATATAGAGATCTAAACGTATTGCTAGAGACTATAAACTCTCTACTATACTATAATTAGGAGTGTATATATTAAGATATAAGTCCCCTCTAAAGAACTAGAGTAGCTCTAACTACTATTTTGTAGTCTAGCCTTATATACCCCTATATTAAGTCTTCTCTTCTTGTAATCTATTTTACTATAGGATTTCTACTAGCTCTGCTATTAAATATTAAAATTGAAGGCTAGGATAACCTTTAGTTATACTTTTTAATAACCCTACTTTACCTATATAAAAGGAATTATATATTTAAAAGGATTAGATTACCTAATAAAGTTCCTCTAATTTCACTTTTTAACTATAGAAGATTAATCAACTACTAAGAAGACTTAATTAAAGAGTTTAATAGTATACTGAAGCTTCCTAAATACAAGGGTATAATATATTAAGTACTTCTCTAAAAACTGCTAACTATTATAGAGAGGAAGACATTGTATATCCTATAGTATATTTATAATATTAGATCTATCCAGATTTTAAGATACTTGTAGACTACGCTAGTCCAGCCCTTAGAAGTAATAAATCTAGAAATAACTAGTAATATTATAAGGCTTTGCTATATTTATAAATACTTAGAGTAGATAAAGCTATATAGATACCTCTATCTTACACATACCTATTACCTTAAATACTACTACTTTAAAATATACTAATATATAGTAGATATCCTTATAGGTGCTAAATAGTATAGCTGGAAAGAGAAGTAAAGGGCTTCTAATTATAGAATAACTACTTCCTATAAAAGTAGGCTTAGTAGGTTACCTATTATAATAGTAACTAATAGAATTAATAAAAGCTTTGTAACTCTTAACCTAGTTAAGAAAGGTAAGTAGGCCTTAAAGGTAGTAAAGGTTAATATTATAAGAAGAATCCTTTAGACGTAATATAGATACTAAGTAAGCTATTAATCTAAGTGAGCTGTTAACCCAACCAACTTTTCACAACGCGTTAACTAATAACTATAATACCTTAACCAACAAAGCTCCCATAACGCAGCAACAAGGGGGATATCCTCCTTGCTATCATAGCTATTAACTAGAAGCATATCCAAAGTGAAAATCATGCTAGATTAATCTACAACGTCCCTCAATCAATAATATATAACTAACATGCTGGAATTACTGCATAACGCAATTGTCAGCCAAATTTAAAGAAGCTTACTAAGCTAGAAGAGGAGGTAATTAAGAGATATATACTTGACCTAGATTTATAAGGGTTTACACCTACTCTAGTTATTGTATAAGATATAGCAAATAAGCTACTTACTAAGCGTGCTGGTAGGCAGGTTAGTAGAGACTAGCTAAGGAACTTTGTTAACTGGACTGCAAGTCTTAAGATATAATACAATTAACTATACAATTAATAGAGAGCCCTCTATAAGGATCCTAAGACTATTAAGGCCTAGTTTAAGCTTATTATGTGCATAAAGGCTAAGTATAGTATCTATAATAAGGATATATATAACTTTAATAAAGCTAGCTTCCTTATAGGCAAGATATTATCTTATCTAGTTATTACTGGCTTAGAGAGACATAGCTAGCTAAAGGCTATATAGCTAGGCAATTATAAGTAGGTCAGCGTAATCTAGGGAATCAATACTGCTAGGTAGCTAATCCTACTATTTATTATCTTTACTGGCTAGTACTACCTCTCTGCCTAGTACAAGGGCAATAATATACTACGTAACTAGGCTATTATAGTTAGTAATAATAGCTAGACAACCAATAAGATAGGAGTTAAGTAGTTAAAGCACTTTATTAAGTATATAGAGGGCAGGAAGGTTAGGGCATATTAGCTGCTTATCTTTAATAACTATAAGAGCTACTACTTACTTAACTTTCAAGAACTCTGTAAGGAGAACAATATCTATACTCTCTATATACTACCTTATTTATTATACCTCCTATAGCTACTTAATATAGGCTACTTCTTGCTACTAAAGTGTGCATATAGGTATTAGATTAAGAGCCTAATCTGAGATAGTATTAATTATATTACTAAGCTTAAATTCCTACCTGCCTTCTGTGCTATATATAATTAATTAATTATAAAGGATAATATCTGTGCAAGCTTTTAAGGCGCTGGTCTAGTCCTATACAATCTAGAGGCAGTAATATTAAAGCTTAATATAAAGCTTTGTACGCCAACGCTGCCTGCGTAGGTTACTATATAGGAAGCTAAAACACCTAGTAACACGCGCGAACTGGAGGCTTAGTTAATAATAATCTATAATTAGATACAGAGGTATTAGAGCTTATTACCTGCCTCTATCCTCGCAGCGCTTGATCAGCTTAAAAAGGGTACTAAGGTGATAGTGCACTTAGCTATGCTTATGCGCAAGTGGATTATAAGTCTTAAGAAAGTAAATAAGGCCGCTATAGAGCGTAAAAAGTATAAAAAAAAGTGGATTTAGAAGTAAGGCACTCTATCAAAGGGAGAAGGAGAGGATATTATTGCTTAAAAAGACGCTAAGCAGTAGAAAAAGGAAGAAACACGTTAAGGTATAGTATAGTTAGGAGTGAGCTGGTAGGCTCTAGTACGCTATATACACTATAGAGAGATTAGCTATAACTTATAAACGTGTAAGAAGTATGCTATAGATACTACTTAAACTAGGGTAGCTACTATATTAGTATTATCTTGTTGTATTATTGAGATAGATTACTGCAAAGGTAGAGAAGGTTAGTTAGGTTAATAGCTTGCTTAGATTAATAGCTTACTTAGTATCTACGTTATAGAGGTTGTAAAAAGGATATTAAAAGAAGTATTACTCTATATCTATAAGAAGGCTAGACTATATATTATATTCTTTATAGTATATCCTACTTAAGCCCTATGATTTTGCTCTTATTCCCTAGCTAGGAGATACTAGAGCTATTATTAGACTTAGGAGGTTTTAAGTTAGAGAGATATAACAGAGAGATACTCTCTAAGCCTCTAAGACTTTATAAGTAGGTTATATATCTTTATAGCAGGACCTTACTAAGAAAGGTATCTAGTATAGATAGACTAACTAAGATAGAAGTAAGGGTTTAGGATAGTATTGCAGATACTTAGGCCAGAGCTTTTAGAGCCTATTCTAATAGTAATACTAGATCTACTATCTTCTAATTAGTGTTAAGGGTTACCTACATTTTAAGACTAAAACCCTAAAGAGTTTTATTAGAAACTAGTTTACTTCTTTAATAGAATTTAGGTAGAATATTACCTTAGTAGATATATTATCTAGTATATAAAGATAGTATAGTACCCTATACTTTACTTAATAGTTATAATATATCTTCTAAACTATATAATATAGTATATTTCTCTATAACTTTGCTACTAATATATCTATAGGGATAGTATATATAATAATTACTAGCGATTTTCTAGTATATTATCTATTAATGGTATATTAGTTGTATTATAGATATATACCTAATATACTAGAGAGGATATATAAAGCCTTCTGTACTAAGGTTACTATAGAAGAATTCTTAAGAAGGGAGAGAGTATATTAATAGTATAGGAGCTAATAGTTAAGGAGACCCTTCCTAGTACTATTATGTATATACCTCTAAAGTGGGAGATAGATAAGAATTGTCCTAGTATAGTCTTAATTATTATATTAATAACTATTAGAGAGGAGCTTAAAGTTATATATTTAGTATATTAGGATATAGAGTAGATGTTAGAGAGATTATTCTTACTTAGGAAAAGGTGTAAAATATGAACAAAAAGTAATCTAAATTATCTAGTTTAGACAAGAGAAACAAAAATAACTAGCTCTACTAGCAAAGTAACTTACTTTGTAAAAAGTAGAAAAATAACTCTTAAGAATAATATCTTATTAAAGATGTAATAAATATATTCCTAAGATAGGAGTTTTCACAAAACAACTATAGCCTATCTATATACTATAAATGGATTTAAAATATAAAAATGCTATTAGCAGAAGCTTAGTGATATATTATTATTCTATAAAGTTGATAAAGATCCTAAAAATAATTCAGCCTAATCTAAGATTATGAGTTGATTATATGATCAACTAAGCTAGAAATTTCTATTATATATAGATAACTAGTCTATGTATCTATATTAGAAATCTGATTATATAATAATATTATTTGGACTTTATAGAGACTTTATAAAATAATAACTTCTAAGCTACTTTTTACAATCAAGCTTAATCAGTAGATTATAACCTATATCTACTTTAGGACTAGTTTGTTTATATAAGATAGGCAGATATCAATATCAAATAAAGCTGGACGATATCAGGTATCGCATTGATTATTTTAGATATCAAACAACCAAGGTTTAATATTAAACTACTAAGGTTTGAATATCAAACAACTAAGGTTTGATATTAAACCACTAAGGTTTGAATATCAAACAACGAAGGTTTGAATATCAAACAACGAAGGTTTGATATCAAACCACTAAGGTTTAAACATCAAACAACAAAGGTTTAATAAGGGTTTTAATATTAAACCATAAACGTTCAGATAATAAGGATCAGATACTAGATATCTAAGCAGGAGAAATAGTAGATATAAGGAGAGGGGATAGCAAGACTAGAAAGCAACTCAACCAATCAACCAATCACTATTTCTTCTACTACTTCACCTTTTTTCACATAAGATAATATATATAGAGTAGTAGCAGAGGGAGTATTATTGTAAGGTAATATAGGTAGGGTATTTTCTATATATAGGTGTTTGTGTAGTAGTAATGCAAGTACACTAGATACATCTATAGTATAGGAAGTAGCAGGGGTTTATACTAGATATAAAGTTAGTATATAATAGGGTATTATAGGTGATTTCTTACAGGATAATATAGTTATACTTACTCTATAGTTAGGTAATATTTTAGGGGTTTCTAGGTCTAAAAGTTAATTAGGTTTACGCTTTAATAGAGATATAAATTTAGAGTATAGATCTATAGAGGATTACTTAGCTAGAGTAGCTATTAGAGATATAGTCAATATAGTATTTCTAGAGGATTTAGCAAAGAAATCCCAGTTTTTAGGGATAATAATAAAGACGTAGTCTTGAGTGAGGCTAGGTAGGTAGACTATAATATAATAATTGAGGAAACTAGTGAGCCTTCCTATATAGTAAAATAGAGTGTTTAGTTAGAATTAGGTATTCTATCTCTCTATTATTTTCTTATAGTATATTATCTATAGATTAATATGTATAGGGAAGATAACAAAGGCTTGAAACTAGTAGGCTCTTTAATAAGGAGGTCTAGTTAAGTTGCCTAGGGTAATAAAGGTTAAGAGCTTAATACTTCTACTGTATCTCTAATAGGCCTAATAGAGGATTACTACACAGAAGTATATAACTAGATCCTATAACTAAGCTAGTAAATATAATAATTGGTGGTATAACAGTACTATTAAAGTTTAATGTTTAAAGGGAGATACTAGAATATTAGTTAAGATTAGTTAATAAAGCCTTGTAAGGTTGGAATGATGCACTTATAGCTAGTACCCTAAGTCTTAAACTATAAAAGGAGTAATAGTATAGTTAAATATACTACTAGGTCCTATATTATTATCTATGTCAACCTCCTACGTAAGGGTATAGGGATAAACTTATCCTAACAGAAAGAACTATATATTATCCTAGTTGGAGGGAATAACCTCTTAGTTATATATAGACAAGTAGAGACTGAAAAATACATAGTTAATATTATTATTATTACTATTACCATTATAAGTCTGTAGCTGGAGAGCCACGTATTTAGTAGTTTTAATCTAGGCTAGTGAAGGGAAGTAGACAGAGATAATAGCCTTATAGTTAAGGCCTTTAACGTACTATTTCTTAGGGGAGGGGGACTTCTTAGGGATTTGGAGATGTGTAAAGTATATTATAGCTATAGGGCTAATCAAAATCCCCTAGCTGTCTAGTGTCATGCTTAGATTAGGATCATTATTATTAGATAGAGTATTTAGAAGAGACATTATAAAATTAGCTTAGTAGGAATCCTTTTTAGTAGAATAGAAGAGAGATATAGGAGGGCAGTAAGTAGAAAGGTTGTTTTTTGTTAGAAGAGAAGACAGTATTAGAGGAAGATAGTAAGGAGAAGAGAGAGGATATATAAAATAGGAGGGATCTATTAAACTTAGAAGATCTCAATATAGGAGGTAAGGGAGGTAGTTAGTAGAATATAAAACTTAGGTAAATAATTATAATAGTAAAGAAGTAGGGTAGATAGCATCTATATAAAAGTGAAGTTTTTGTAATAGTAGTATCTAGGTAACAGTAGCACCTATATAATAGTTAGTTTAGCATAGATATAGTGTTTAGAGATAACCCTTTATTATAGATAGTAATATCTAGTTAAGCTAAGCTGAATATTATAGAGGGAGTGATATCTATACCTAGAGTTAGTTATCCCCCTATTAATAGTAAAGTTTAGTTAAGCTAAGCCTAGCCTATAGTAGGGCGTAACTGTAATTATAACTATAGAGTTTAAGAAGGGTAACCTTTAGTGTAGCAAAGAGGTTATATAGAGGTCCTTAATAGTAGTTAGTTATATAGATAGGGAGTAAAAGATGAGAGATAGTAGTAATATAACACTATAAGGGAAGATCTGAGTATAAAGGGGTAAGAAAAGCAATAACGTTAAAGGTAAATTAGATAGAGGGAGCTTATAATTAGTGCTTAAATATCTATAAGAGCTTAAAGAGTATAATTAACGTAATTTAGTGGTTAGTAGGCTAAGTATAAGAATATCTAAACGTATATAGTAGGAAGGAGGTAGAACTAGGTAAACTCTACATAAAGTTTTAGAAGAGCTATATAGGCAAAGTAGGGGGAACTTAGTTAGTACTAGTTTAGAGATTTAGATATCTAAAGATGTTCCTTAAGCCTTACAAGAGATAGCTAACAGGATAAGGTAAGAAGAAATATTATAACTTATATAAGAGGTGTCTAAGGAGGCTAGGCAATAGGAGTTAAAAGTAACTATGCCTACCAATTATTATAGGCTAAGGCGTTATTAGCAGAAAACAAAAATCACTAGTATTAATCTAATAGATATATCTAGAGTTATAGCTTATATTATATAAGTATATAAGAGAGTACTTATAGAAGGTTATAGGCACGTAGGTCACAGGTATATTATTAGTCCTAGGTCTATTAATATATATTAATTGGGAGGATACCAGCAGAAAATAGATATTACTAGCAAGGATTAGCTGGATATATCTAAAGATGCAACTCACAGGATATAAGAGGTTAAGCCTATTATAGTACGTGTACCTATAAGCAGTTCTAGAAACTTAGGTTAGATGGCATAGGATAATAGCAGAGAGGCTATGTTTTACAGAGCCTTAGATAGTATAGAAAGAGCTAGACTTTTCAATTTTTCAAATATAAGTAATAAACAGAATCTATTATAGATAAGGATTAGAATATAAATATTAATAGATATTTTCAAAAGTTTATAGAGGGAGTATAGAGAAAAGAGTATAAGAGAGGGATCTTTAGGAGAGTAGGACTGGCCTCGAATAGATATACAGCTAGGTGAAGGTAGAATAGAAGAATAGCTATAGAAATAGGCTAGGAGAGTATACCCTAGCGCTAGGAGAAATAGAAGTTAGGAGGAGGAAGTCACAGTAATTATATATTCTCTAGAGGAGGAATTTAAAGAGAAAGAGTAATAGTCTTATAGAAGACTATAGTATAAGCCTATCCCCTATAAGAGAAAGGTGGCAATAGTATATAAGTTCTATAATACCTTTTATAAAGTGAAGATATTACTAATTTAAACTTATATAATCTACTATTAGAAGTTTATAATTACTAAGCTAGAAGGGTTTAGAAGTACCTAGTTAATGCTAGCAGATCTCTATACTTGGTATAGTTCTTAGTTTAGCTATTATAGATATTTTATATCTAGGAAAACTGCCCTTAGATGTATAAAGTATATAAGGGAGTTGGAAAGGGGAGCCTTATTACCTACAGCTTACGTAAATAATTAGCTATAATATAAGTACATATATCTAGATAAGTTAAAGGACTTATCTGTAGTAGAGGAGAAGCTTATTACACTGAATTTTTATTATAACTTTATAATAAAGTATAATATTTTAAAGGGCTACTATAAGAGTGCTACCTACCCAAAATACATTAAGGGCATATTATAGTATTTCTAAATAATATACAGGAGCTGGTAATATATACCTTACCTTATCTATTATTAAAGGTAATAGATAAGATCTATGTCTTGTAGTAAGGAGTAGAAAAGCTGGCTCTAAAAGATCTCTCTATTCTCTTGTTAATAAGACGCTGTACAGTTAAAAGGGTGCTTATATAGTTGAAAAGGAATAACCTATATTATACTAATATAGAGATAGATACTATAGAAATAGAGAGCTAGGGTACGCTATCTTATAGAGTGCCTTCTTAAGTTTATAATTATCTAGAACATAACAAGCTATTAGCTAGGGAGAAGACAAGAATAGTATAGCTTATCCTACTAATAGAGTATAGTCTTAAAGCTAGGGAAGATATAGATATAAAAGAGATTTTAGTAACACTAAACCAGCTACAGGTAGTAAGGTATAAAGAGATAGAGGAGGGAGGGATTATTGCAGATAGCAGCTATATAGAGGTAGAAAGTAATATTAATAGGAATAGTAGGACTGTTCAGGAGATTAGTACTTTAGGGATATTTACTTTAGATATACTTCCTAATATAGAGGATACAGAAAAGCTATAATACCTCTATAATACTCTTAGGTATAAATCTACTAGGATAAGGAGTAAATAAGGTAGATAGATAGTATCTATAGAGGTGTAGGGCATAAATATAGCTAAGCTATAGATTATTACTTTATAGGGAGATAACTTTGTAGACTCTAAAGATATATAGTTCTTTACTAAGACCTTCCTAATACTATTTCCTTTTAGGGGTAGGGGCCTATAATAAGTTAAGGAGAGGATATAGGGAAGGATAGAGGGTATCCCTATAGATATCTTCCTAGTAGGAGAGGATATAGCAAGGAGTATAGTTTTATCTAGAAATCTAAGCTTAGAGTTATAGGTATAGGTTATACTCTAGTACTATAGCAGTTAATTTACCACCTACAAGGTCTTTACCTTCCTTATATTTAATATACTAGTTAGGTACCAGAATTATTAAGTTAGTATAATAAGTGTAATAAGGAAGGAATTTCCTAAAGTAGAGTATATTATGCAATTACTTAGTATAGAGAGGCTAGAGAGGGCTAGGGATAAGATATAAGTTTTAGGAAAGATAAGTAATAGGGCTGTTAACTAACTTTTACAGAGCCTATTACTATATAGATTCTAGTAGCCTATGTTATAAGAGCTTTATTTATGTATATAGTATAAGATTAAGTCTCTTATAGTGTAAGAGGGTATCCCAGCTATCTGGTTTATACTAAATCCAAATAATATTACAAACCCTATAAAGCTAAGGCTTATAGTATATTAATACTAGGACCCTAAATAAGTAGAAGTATTCTTAGCTAGTTTAGATATATTGTATAAATATATATAGTTAGCTATATTAGATCCTCTTAGCTTAGCCTTTTTCTTCTATAGAGATATTTTAATATTCTTCAAATATAATATAAAGGTAGGGGAGCTTTCTATATTTAGTTATATCAGCTAGTACTTTAGAGCTGTAGAGATAAATAAGTAGGGTACACTTCACCTATATAGTCTCCTCTAGCTTTATAGAAATATAGGTCTAAGCTCTCTTTAGAAAGATATTAAGGATAAAGGCAGCTCTTTATATTATAAATAGATTATCTAGTATATAGATAGTATTTTCACAGAGGTATATCTATGTCCCAGTTAGTTACTTAAGTGATATTACCTAATACAAGAGCTATTGCATAGGATCTTAATTAAGAGGCATTTTGTATAGTTTTAGCAGAGAGGATAGTAACCTTAGATATCTTGTTAATGCTCTGTAATAAGGAATAATTCTTAGCTATGTTTAAGGAGAAAGTAAACTTTTATGCTAGTGCAACTTAAATCTATACCTACAGCCCTACGTATATAAAATACTCTATTAATAGACTAGTAGGGATGAGAAACCTTTGCAGGTTTAAAGCACTATAGAGACTAGTAGAGAAAATAGCATTTAAAGAGGGCAGAGTGCTAGAAATTTGGTATAACTATAATATAGTGAATTAATAGAACAAAGCTATTGCTGTTGGACTATATTATAATTAACGTAGGTACTAAGCAAGCTGTCCAACCAAGCAAGCTGTCTACCTCACTAACTTTTCGTAACGTGTTACTTATCAACTATAATAGCTCCACCAACTGTTGCCCAACCGCCCTATAACGAAGTAGATATCTTCCTAGCTATCTTAGCAATTAATTAGAATCAGATCTAGAGTGAATAAGAGGCTGTATAAATATATAATATCCCCTAAGCAATAATGCGCAGTCAACGCGCTAGAACTACTACGTAACGCAATTGTAAGCCAAAGTTAAAAAAGCTTACCAAGCTAGAAGAGGAGGTAATTAAGAGATATATACTTGACCTGGATTTGCAAGGATTTACACCCTCTCTAGCTATTATACAAGATCTAGCAAATAAGCTGCTTACTAAGCATACTAGTAGACCAGTTAGTAGAGACTAGCTAAAGAACTTTGTTAACTGGACTATAAGCCTTAAAATGTAATATAATTAACTATACGATTAACAGAGAGCTCTCTATAAGGATCTTAAGACTATTAAGGCATAGTTTAAGCTTATATAGTATACTAAGGCAGAGTATAGTATCTGTAATAAGGATATATATAACTTTAATAAGGCTGGCTTTATAATAGGCAAGATATTATCTTATCTTATTATTACTAGCTTAGAGAGATATAGCCAGCTAAAGGCTATACAGCTAGGTAATTATAAGTAGGTTAGTGTAATCTAGGGAATCAACGCTGCTAGGTAGCCTATCCTACTATTTATCATCTTTATAGGCTAGTACTACCTCTCTACCTAGTATAAGGGTAATAATATACTACGTAACTAGGCTATTATAGTTAGTAATAACAGCTAGACAACTAATAAGATAGGAGTTAAGTAGCTAAAGTACTTTATTAAGCATACAGAGGGCAGGAAGGTTAGGGTATATTACCTACTTATCTTTAATAGCTATAAGAGCTATAACTTAGTCAACTTTTAAGATATCTATAAGGAGAATAATATCTATACTCTCTATATACTGCCTTATTTATTGCACCTCCTGCAGCTACTTAATATAGGCTACGTCTTACTACTAAAGCATATATATAGGTATTAGATTAAGAGCCTAATCTATAATAGTATTAATTACATTAGTAAGCTCAAATTCCTACTAGCCTTCTATACTGCCTATAATTAATTAATTATAAAGGATAATATCTATATAAGCTTTTAAGGCACTGGCCTAGTCCTACTTAATCTAGAGGTAGTAATATTAAAGCTTAATATAAAGCTTTATATACTAATACTACCTACGCTAGAGGCTACCCTATAGGAAGCTAAAACACCTAGTAATATATATGAATTAGAGGCTTAATTAGCGCTGATCTGTAATTATATACAGAAGTATTAGGACTTATTACCTACCTCTATTATTGCAGCACTTAATTAGCTTAAAAAGGGCGCTAAGGTAATAGTATACTTAGCTATACTTATATGTAAGTGGATTGCAAGTCTTAAGAGGGTAAATAAGGCTGCTACAGAGTATAAAAAGTATAAAAAGAAGTGGATCTAGAAGCAAGGCACCTTAACAAAGGCAGAGGGAGAGGATATTATTACTTAAAAGGAGGTTGAGCAGCAGCTAGAGGGGGAAATACATTAAGGTAAGGCGTAATTAGGAGTGAGCTAGTAGGCTTTAGTACACTATACACGCTGCAGAGAGATAGGCTATAACTTATAAATATATAAGAAGTATACTATAGATACTACTTAATCTAGGATATTTACTATATTAATATTATCTTATTATATTATTGAGATAGATTACTATAAAGATAGAGAGAGTTAGTAAGGTAGATAGCTTACGTAGTTGGACAGCTCGCTTAGTACCTATATTATAATATTTCCTTTATTAGAATATAGAGTAAGATACTAGCTATAGTATTCTATATAATAAATTATATAATAAAATTAGAGGATCTAGTATAGAAATAGGTAGTAGTAGCAGTAGAAGTACTTAATATATTAAGGGACTTAGGAATAGAAACTAGATTAGAGAATAGAATATAGTAGTTCCTAGTAAGAGTAGTAAATAGGGTTTTTACAGAATAGGCTCTATTATAGGTAGAGGTTACTACTTACCTATTGGGTTTTAGGATAGAGTTTACTTATAGTAAGGTCTAGATATATATAAATATATCTTCCCTCTATTAGGAGATCTTTTAAAGGTAGGACTACCTAAGGTATAGTGCTAGTAAAGAGAATAAGGTAGTAGATAAAGTAGTAATACTAGAATATTTAGGCTAAAGAACCACTTTTATATAGGTATATCTATATTATAGTCTAAAACTAGTAGCATATTTATTATATGATTATATGTCAGTTATAAAGCTTAAGTAGAAATGTACTAGAAGTGGTGTTTAAGAGGGTCTAGAGTTTAAAGAGTCCTAGCTGCTGTTAAAGATATAGGTATAAGTATTATAGAAATAGTATAAGTATATAGTTATTTATCTAGATAGCTACCTAAGTATAGACTTTAGTAAAGAGGATAAGTAGTATTATAGAAGGTATATTAGTAATCCTAGGAGTTATAGGCTACTCTAAGTTGAATAGGTAATAGATTAAGTAGTTAACTAAGTAATTATAGGGTAGTAGTACAGTATCTTGCCATATTTATACCCTAGGAGCACTTCCTACTAGAATTATCTAGTAATATTAATACTATCTAGGAGAAATAGAAGTAGCTCTTGCTTTATAGACTAGTAGTAGTTATAGAAAATATCCAACTACTTTAGTAATCTATAGAAGACGTAAAGCATAATACTAGATAGTAGGTAGCTTAGTCTAGGGAGGCAGATATAATAGTTAATATAGTAGATCTTATAACTAGCATAGGAGAAGGAGATAAGTACTTATAGAGACTATATATATTAAGAAGTACTATAGAAGCTAACTAGATTATAGTAGGCTTAAATAATATAAGGTTAATAGTATAATAGTTATACGATTTTTAGTAGGTAGTATTATACTTATCTAAAGATAGGCTTACTATTATAGATTATAAGTAAGAGAACAGGATAATTTATACCTTAGATAGGATACTTATAGATAGCTACGTCCTAGAGTAAGTTAAGGTAAAGTTAATTAAGTTATAGTAAGTAGCTGCCTTGCGTAAGAGAGAAAGGATAATCTAGGGCCTCTAGGAATAGGTATACTCTAATACAGAGAGGTATAATATAGCTATATACTGTGTAATAAATAGTTTTAGAGAGAATAATCTTAGTATTATCCTACTTAACCTAAAGGTGGAGGTCTAGGCTAGTAGACTATTAATAAATCTCTAATTCAGCCCCTCTACCTTATTCTCTGAGTTAGGGAAGCAAGTGGCTGGATTATTAACACTAAACTAAAGGTAGTATATTACTCTCTAGCTACTATATTACTACTTAGATTATATATATCTTGGTAAGAGCAATATTCCCTAGCTCTGTTAGTTTATTAGGGGGCAGGGAGATACTAGAAAGTCTTAGGTTATTAAAGTAGTTATCGCGTTGTTTATAAGTAAAGGAATAGCCTATTACCTACTTATAATAGTAACTTCTAGGACTACAGCTGTAAGGATTAATAGTATTATAATCTATGTAGTATATAATATCTTAGTTAATAGCTCCTATACAGTTTCTAATAGTAGCTTAGCTTAGATAGGAGTATCTTCTTTAATAAGTCTTTGCGTAGATAGGTAGAGGCGGATAGATTAGTAAGATAAAGATATGCTAATTATTAATGAGATTAGTATAACGTAGATACTAAGTAAGTAGCGTAACTAAGCGAGTGGTGTACCCTACAAAGTTTTCGTGACATGTCAACTATCAACTATAATAGCTCTACTAACACCTTATTAATTGCCCTGTAACGAAGCAGATATCCTTCTAGCTATCTCAGCTATTAATTAGAATTAGATCTAGAGTAGAAGACGCGCTGCTGCTATATTTGAAGTCCCTGAAACTATGCTCCGCTGCTGATGTACTGGTAAGCCTACCCAACGCAATTGTGAGCCTAATTCGAAAAAGCTCACTAAGACAGAAGAGGAGGTGATTAAGAGATATATCCTTAACCTAGATTCGTGAGGATTTGCGCCCTCTCTAGCTATTATACAAGATATGGCGAATAGGCTGCTTACTAAGTATACTGGTAGATAGGTTAGTAGAGACTAGCTAAGGAACTTTGTTAACTGGACTGTAAGCCTTAAGATGTAATACAACTAACTATATAATTAATAGAGAGCCCTCTATAAGGATCCTAAGACTATTAAGGCCTAGTTTAAGCTTGTATAGTGTACTAAGGCGCAGTATAGTATCTGTAATAAGGATACCTACAACTTTAATAAAGCTAGCTTCCTTATAGGCAAGATATTGTCTTACTTTGTTATTACTGGCTTAGAGAGACGCAGCTAGCTAAAGGCTATATAGCTAGGCAATTATAAGTAGGTTAGCGTAATCTAGGGAATCAACGCTGCTAGGTGGCTAATCCTACTATTTATTATCTTTGCAGGCTAGTACTACCTCTCTGCCTAGTATAAGGGCAATAATATACTACGCAATTGGGCTATTACAGTTAGTAATAACAGCTGGATAACTAACGAGATAGGAGTTAAGTAGCTGAAGCACTTTATTAAGCATATAGAGGGTAGGAAGGTTAGGGCACATTAGCTACTTATCTTTAATAGCTATAAGAGCTACTACTTACTTAACTTCCAAGAACTCTATAAGGAGAATAATATCTATACTCTCTATATACTACCTTATTTATTGCACCTCCTGCAGCTACTTAATATAGGCTACTTCTTACTACTAAAGTGTAGGTATAGGTATTAGATTAAGAGCCTAATCTGCAACAGCATTAATTATATTACTAAGCTTGAATTCCTACTAGCCTTCTACGCTGCCTATAATTAGGTAACTATAAAGGACAATATCTGCGCAAGCTTTTAAGGCACTGGCCTAGTCCTAATTAATCTAGAGGTGGTGATATCTAAGCTTGATGTGAAGCTTTGTACGCCAACACCACCTGCGCTGGAGGCCACTACCTGGGAAGCTAAAACGCCTAGCAACGTGCTCAAATTGGAGGCTCAATCAACGTTGATCTATAAGCGGATACAGAGGCATCAGAGCTTATTACCTACCTCCATTATTGCAGCGCTTAATCAGCTTAAAAAGGGCGCTGAGGTGATGGTGCACTTAGCTATACTTATGCGTGAGTGGATCACAAGTCTTAAAAGAGCAAATAAGGCTGCTATAGAGTATAAAAAGCGTAAAAAGAAGCAGATCCAGAAGCAAGGCACCTTAACAAAGGCAGATAGAGAGGATATTATTGCTTAAAAGGAGGTTAAGTAGTAGCTAGAGGGGGAAACGCGTTAAGGCAAGGTATAATTAGGAGTAAGCTAGTAGGCTTTAGTACGCTACATATACTATAGAGAGATAGGCTATAACTTATAAACGTGTAAGAAGTATACTATAGATACTTCTTAATCTAGGATAGTTTCTATATTAATATTATCTTATTATATTATTAAGATATATTACTATAGAGGTAGAGAAACTTAGTAGGGTATACCACTTGCTTAGTTACGCCGCTCACTTAGTATCTATATTACTAGGAGCAAAAATATTATATACTATTAATAAGTAGCTATGTAATTTTTATAGCTATACTAAGGATTTTAGTAGGATCCTAATTATCCTCTTTCTTAGATACTTTAGGAATAGAGTATCCTAGTTCCTAGTAGTAACTTCCTCTAGGATAAAGGTAGAATATTTAGGATAGAAAAGAGGCACTAATATAATAAAGCTTATATACTCTAGAAAAGGTTTATAATAGTTGTAATACTAAATAAACAGGTCTATACTATAGGTGATAAACAGCTATAGAGGTTGCTAGCGTAGATTTAAGAAGGTATAGCTAACTAAACTAATGTTGAGCTATTGAATTATATATGCTACTAAGAGGGCAGACAGATCCTATAGGAGACTGGTATTATAGTAGTAATACCACTGAACAGAAACTGGTGGAATTTGAATTTTGAGGCGATATTATTGTACTAGAAGTAATACTAGGCATAGCTGCGTATTTTTATCTTAGAGTATAGATAGAAGCCTTTCATTCTTCAAGGTATAAATGAAAATAACAGAGCTGTCTCATTTTGGTGACCTCCTAGAGTAGCTCTTCCTATATACCTCTAATAATTCCAATTCTTATTAGGGCTAATAAAGACAGTGTTTTGCTATGCCTCCTAATAAATCTAATAAAGCTATTACTAGGTAAGGATAGATTATAAAGCTCCAGCGTGTGGAGTAATAGCTATAAGAGGTTATCTATATTAGATCTAGGATGTTTCCTTCTATGTTGAGGTAGTGCATATTTGAGATAGAGTGAAGAAGATCTATATCCTAGGTCTAATTGCCTTCATCGCAGGTTACAATCCTTAAGAAGCTGACTTTAGCTGCGAATTTGTTTTTCTATAATTAGTAGCTCATGTTTAAGAGCTGAGCATATAGCTGTGCGTAGCTTTCTGCAGTTATCCACAGGTTTAACTATATTTCTTAAAAGCACTTAGAGTCCACAAGGCCACCAAGAACATTATTAAAGATATAGCTGTAATGCTTTTTCCTATAGCGTAATTCCTTAGGTACTTCTTCTGCGTTGAAGGGAGCAGATACATTGCTAATAGTAACCTCTTGTAGGCATAAGAAGCCCTGTATTACGCTAATAAGGCGTAGGTGCTATTTTGTATAATACTCTAAGTTGGTTTATACATGTCCAGCCAAAAGCCTACTAATTATTATTCTTTGTACATAGCATTTCAGATCTCTATAGTTGGTGATATTCTGAAATCTTGCAACACTCTGTTTGTAATATAATATAAATAGTTGACTAAAGCGGCCTCTAAACTCATCTATTAAATTCAACCTCAATACCTAATAGATAAGTCGCGTCTGCTTATAATATGATTACTAAGGCTATTCCAAAATTCCTCCGCCTGATTGGCAGCCGACCAGTCACAGTTAATAACCCTATATTGCGGCTATATTCCTGTCTAATCTTCTAAGTGTAGGTTATATAAGAGTGTAAGCCTTCAGTAATTTAAAAGTGTATAATTAGTGTTTCTTTCAAAGTAAAGCGCAAGGCGACTAGGCAAATACCCCTGCGCACCACTACCTAAGACAAAAGTCGATTACGTTGCCTATCTTCAGGCCTATACTAATGTAACTACTAGGAAAGTCTATCTGTGTTAAGAGAAAAACAAGGCACTAAGAGCGGCCACCATTAGGGATTAAAATAGGACCCTTGGAACCTCTACAATAGTATAATACATATCCAGCTTAGTACTGCTCTGTGTAAAATACACCTATTTACGTTTAACACAGCATACTCTACAGAAGGCTAGGGCAGAATTACTAGAGCCTGTATATATTTACTATACAATAGTCACTAGTATTATAACTATAATAATGGATAAGAAGTATTAATTTAGAGCATTAGCTGTCTGGCCTTTACTATCTTACTACTAATGCCTTTTATGTGTCTTATCTATACCTACTATTTTTAAGGGTGTAGCTGTGCTGATCAAGATATCTAGGAAGAGATAAATAGTTGTAGTAGATACTGCTTAGGTACTAATGTCACGTAGACTAGAGGAACTCCTAATTAGCCTAGGAAGTGCCCTAACTATGCTTACCCTACTCCAGATTTGCAAGACGTTGTTAAATACACTTATAGCTCCTATCTCTAATTCAATTAAATAGTATTCAGCATTAGTATCAATATCGCCTCTGATCTGCATTCTTATCATTACCTACCTAGCTATTCTTAACACCTATTAGTTGGATACTAAGCTGATTTATACCTTCTCTATACAAATACTTGGTCTTGCTGAAAGGGATAGAAATAGTAGGGTAGTGTAGTACCTAATAACGAGAGTAGCACGACGCGTTTGGATTATTTTTAACTATAGCATTCTAGAGAATAGTTGTAACCCTTTAGTGGTTGCATTTAAGATATCAGATAGGTCTACCTTCTTAATGAATAGACTTTATCGCCTAGGGTTGGAGAAAGAAGTCAATGATACTATAAATATCTGGGGTAGGAGAAGTATATATAGTGTAAAATTTCCCTACCAAACTAATCTGCGGAAAGACTGAGATATATAAGATAATATAAAGTATTTATAATCCACTACTACCCTATTATTACTAAGTCTAGGAGGTCTTCCTCTTTATTATTTAAAAAGGATTGATTAGTATGCTTCCTAAAAGATCCTATAAGTGCTATCTTATATCCTATAAATACTGCTGAGTTATAGGTAGTATATAACTTTGAAATCTATGCCTATAAGTGTGCCTATAGCTATAACCCCTATAAGGTTTATTAATACTTATAAAAAGCTCTATAACGTTGGTTACTATCTTACCTAGGAAGTTACCTAGTATATCTATAATGCTAAGGGTAAAATATATAGTATAGAAGAGGAAGATTATAAGCTTGTCTATATTAAGATCCCTACTAGCTATAATAAGGTCTGTAGTCTCCTAAGGGCTATTAAGTACAGCCTCTAATACTAATATTATAAACTAGATTATACCTATTATATTGCTGTATAGTTAGTCTCCTAACTATAGTTAGTAGAGATTATAGACTAGCTAGCTAAAACTAAGGTTACTACTAAAATCTATAGTACTATTAACTCTTAGTGCAGCTCCCTCTATAAGGAAGACCTTATTACCTAGTATTATAATACTTAGTACTACTCTATAGAGGTCTAAGAGCCCTCTACTTATAAGTATTACTATAGGTGAATAGTTTACTTCTTTTAATTTGTTCTATATAAATATTAATAATACCTATATATACTATATATTTTCATATATAAAAGCTTATATAACTTTACTAATTAGTATTACTAGATTCCATTTATACTAAGTAAGAATAGGGGATAGGAGGGGTACTATATATATGTTTTTATATAAGATTAGTTGGACTTATAGATTAGAAATTATATACTTATATATAAGTTATTATAGTTCTTATAATAAGAGCTATCTACCTTATTAGTAGTAAAGGGGTATATAGTAAAGTTTATTTTAGGAGTATAGAAGGCTGTAAGAAAGGCTATTAAGACTTCTTAGATCTTTTTACAAGAGTTGAAAAAGCTTGTCTATTAACCCTATATTATTCTCTTATATCTCCTTAGTCTATAAGTAAAAATACTTATTAACTATTTTATAGATACCCTCTTTAAGGGATTTCCTATCTAGCTTAAATACCTTACTTAATATATTATAGTAGTATTCTTTATCCTAGCTATTAACTAGGTTACAGAGAACGGATTTTGTGCCCTCTTTATTAAAAGTATATTAAGGGTTTTTCTTGTAATACTTATGTACAGCCTTAGAGATTTTTAGGTAATAAATGCTGAGAATATATTTTAAGTACTATCTATACTTATTAGAAGTCTAACCTTATAGTAGTTTATAATTACGCTCTTTATAAACTTAGATAAGAAGTACTTTTAATTTATCTAGAGACTATACTTAGTATAATAACCTTTTCTATTAGTATAGATAGAAAAGTGCTAGTTAGTTAACTTACTTAGTTCCTATCTGTACTATATATCAGCGCCTAGCTATCTAAATATAAAGGAGGTTAAATCTATTTGATAAAGTGGGGAAAGTATTTTAATATATAAACATTATCACGAAGTAGACTATATAAAAACCTGAGTACTTTATTACTTATTAGCTAGAACTAGCTATTTATAGTTAACCCCTAGTACTAGGGCATATACTAGAGTACTTATAGGACTAAGTTATAAGGGTGAATTATAATATTTAGGGTAGTACTTAGTAGGATATATCTATATTAGTATGTAGAAGTCTTATAGAGATCTATATATAGTAGTTCTCAAAAATAAGCCTAATAAAGTTATCTAGAATAATTTCACAGTTGCTAAACTAATAACTCCTCTACTATCTATACTACTTATAAAGCTAATAAGTAGATAGAGTAGAGATAGTAGAGAAGTTCTATTAGTATTCCCTTATATACACCTAACTAAGTTTCTTAGGTAATAGTAGAGTTAGTATAGAAATGCTGAGAATATCCCTTCCAATACTCTTACGCAGCTACTATCCCCTCTAATAATACTACTAGAGACTATATCTATTGTTATTATTAGTTATCTCTAAAAAATGTAGCTGATTTTTAATAGCTTACTATAGGGATGTATTAAGACTTATAATTAAACCTACTGTTATAGTCTAGTATATATAAATAGTAGTTGAGTTCTAAAGTATATTGTAGCAGGTGGTATATAGAGATAATACTAGGGGGTATACATTTAATATAGTTATAACTATTAGTTTAGAGTAAGGAACCTAGGGCTAGTAGCTATCCTCCTAGGAGAGTCTACTAGATAGTCTATTTAGTATTAAGGGTTAGTAACTTATAGAAATTAACTGCAGAGATATATTCTGTAGTATTAGTACTCTATTATATAGTAATTAGGTAAAGAGAGAATAGTATAATAGAGGTTTTAGCAATATCTTTAACTAATTTATATTATCTACCCTATGTGTGCTAATATTCCTTTTATTTTCCTACTAATTATTATTATCCTTGTAAAAGTAGTAGAGACAGCAGTATTACTAACAGAGATAATGAATTTTAATCTTATTGCCTACTATTATCCTACTACTAGGTACTCTAGGAGGAATCTACTTCAATATCTATACTTAGGACTTAGGGGATACTAACACGTGAATATTATAAAATTACTATAATAAATGATTTGCTTCTTAATATATATTATCTTGGATTAGATTCTATAGGATAATATAAGGGAAATGATACTAGTAAGGGAGGTTAAATAGATAGAAGCAATAGCTCTTTTAATATTAAGAGGCTGAAGGTTACCTACGCAGCTTATTAACTAATGCTATTTCTAGTAGAGCTAAGCCTCTCTTGAAATCTATAGTTGCTCTCTATTATAAGATATATTTCTTTATATCCTAGACTAGTACAAAGCTTATCTATAGAAGTTCTAACTACTACTATATTTGTTTTGCAACCTTTAATAGAGATATTACATTATAGATTAGACTTAAGTATAGTAATAGATAGTAGTACTAGCCTATTAAGGTAGAATTGTAGCTTGTCTAAGTAGAACTTAGTAAACACCTATAATAAGAGAGCTAATATACCTCCTAAGGATATTAAATTATATATCTTAATAGGAGAAGCGTTTATTCCTTACTATATATCTACTATTATAGGTCCCTATAGTAGAGGATAAGCTAATAAAGCTAGATAACTTAGTCCTTCTCTCTAACTAACTAGAGGGGGCTTTATCTTATTTATAGATATAATAGTAGGGATTAATAGTAGAGAGTGTATAGCTAATTATATAGATTGAGGGTCTAGTAAAAGCTCTTATAGAGTATTTAGAGGGGTTTAAGCAGCTAGGGCTACTAGGATATCTAGAGGAATAGATATAATAGACTATAGTATAATAGAACTTTTACGTAGATTGAGCTATTTAGTATAGTAGAAAGGTAGATAGAGACAGAACCTTGCCTCTCTATAATATCTATAATATAGTATAGCTATAGTATCCCCTACTACTACTAGGATATATAGGTAAGTTAGCTAATATTTAGTTTTAGAGAAAGATTAATATATAGATTCTTTAGCTGGCTGTAGGAGTAGTAGCATTTACTTAGTATCTATAGTCCTACTACTAGATAGCCTAAGATAGAGTAGTAAAGACCACCTGTATATATACACTTGTATTTCTTATCCTACCTATATTAAGACTACTATCTTAGGCAAAGATATAACTTAGTATACTAATAAGAAGTAAGCTCTTAGGTAATAAAAGAGTGTAGGGTAAGAAAGTTATATACATTTCCTATCAGCTAGTTTAAACCTTTACGTAGAATTAGGCTAATATCTATTATATTATAGCTAAGGGTACCTTATCTATAAGCCTCTCTATACCTTAAAATATACGTGTAAAGGTGGGAATGTATCTGTTTTTAGACGTCTTTTACCACTACTTTTAGCGGCCTTTCCACCTTGCTTAACCCTTGCTACATCGCCACTTTTATAGTAGGGGAGGCTCTCCTTACTTACGAGCACCTGCAAGCGCTACTGTACATCACCTTACTATACCTAGTTCCTATTTCCTATTTCCTAAGGTAAGTACACCCACCAGTCCTTTGTTAAACTAAATATAATACCCCTTTCAAAGCCACCCAGCGGCCAGCGCCTACTTAAAGAGGTAGTCTGCCTACCCTCCTATCATTTCCCACCCTTCTAATTAACCTTAACTTATTATAAGCCTCTTCACTTCTATAACTACTATTCTATTATATTCTAACTTCCTCCCTTGACGTAAAGCCTATAGATCATAGGAGAACTAAAGTTAATAGCGCGTATGCCCAACCAATAGGCACTACTGTTAAGATGGCGAAGGAAAGGGCCTATCCTATTACTACTAGCTCAGCTAATGTCCTAGATTAAACTATATATCCTAACCCTAGCAAAACCCCCTCCTTAACCTCAACTACCTATGCGAGCTATGAGATAGACTTAGATTAAGGTTCAAGTTTAGACTTAGATTTATACTTAGACCTAGATATAGATCTTAATACTCCGTTGGATACAGATACTGGGCTAGATATAGGATATAATCCAGATATTAGCTTGTATAAAGAGTTAGATGCAGAACTAGACTCTGAAGTAGAAGAGATAATAGGAGATATCTCTTACTTCAGAGAGGAAGGGCTAGCAAAACCTAGGTATACTAATTAAACTAAGAAACTATAGAAGACAGAGAGCAGATTCTAGGAGAAGTAAGATACTATACAGCCCTCCTACTCCTTCTTATTATTCTATTCCCCTAATAAATAGGTGTTAGGTATTATGGCAAGATCTAAGAGGAGATAGGATTAAGCCTAAAAGGCCTAGTACGTATATATAACTTATTAGTATTTAAATTATACCTCTTCTGGCGGAAGAAAAAGTCCTAAATTAAGAAAGAGAGTGCAATAGAGGCGTATTAGAAATAAATTAGCATATACTATTATAATATAGTAGGCTATGCAATAGGAAATGATATCCTAATAGATAGACAAGTGGATACCCAGCCTAGGACTTAATAAGTCTAAGAAGGAAAAGCTTGTAATATTCATTTAAGACCTCTACGCTATTATTTATATACTATAGGTTAACAACACTAAGCTGCTTCATAGTTTTATCTGGATCCAGGTTTTGCTCCTCCTTCTCCTTAGTACAGCTACTGCTACACAGCCAGGGGCACTTATTAAGAGTATAAGTAACAAAGGCAGCAACAAAGCTCTTTAGTTCAAGGATATACAGCTTATAAAAGTTCATAGTATCAAAGATCCTAATAATAGCATGATTATAGTGAATGTAAACTTGGAGTATATTAAGAACAAGGAGAAGGACAGGATACTATATGTTAAACAAGAGAATACGCTATACTTCCTCTTACTAATCCAATTTAATAGGAAGAAGTTTACATTTTAGCTAGAGGGAATCCCTACACTCTATATTATCTTGTATATCCTAGGTATAGGTAAGGGTTAAAGTGTATTCTGAGACAACTTTACAAGTATTCAATAGATATTTAACCTTATTATACCAGTAGAACATAATATACTTCATATTAAGTAGAAGAAGGAAGTGCTAGATAAACCATTCTTCTATAACTTTGAAAATACCACTAAGGGTAGATATATACTAGAGGACAAGGCCTTTCCCTATGCAAAGTACCGTGACATATTTATACACTTAGGATGTATTACAGGATTCAAGGCTCCCTTAGAGCTATACCAGCTACAGCAGGCTTCTAGAAATAACATCAATAGTATGTACACCTCCTATTATACGTCCTAATCTTTTATACTAAGGACTAATAGAATTTATTAGGCGTCTTCACTTCAGCAGAACGGAACTAGACTATAGGCTATGCTGGTGACATATACAAAAGATACTATATACTAATATATATTATATATAACTTCTAGGCTATCTATTTTAGAACTCCCTTAGAGGAGGAACTTATCCAATTAGTTATAAGCATAGGCTTATTATAAGACTAACGCGCTCCTACTAAGCTTAACAATAAGTAATAAAAGGAGGTATAGAATAACCCTTTGCTTATAGCCCTCTATAAAGAATAGGAAATATACAAGTAGAAGCTCAAAGAGTAGGGCTTTTATCTACTCTCTAAGGCAAAAGGGACCCGCCTACATAACAAATATAAAAAGAAAAAGAAGAAGATATCTAGTACCTATTAGTAATTATACTAATTATAACTTAATAAGATTATTTATACATTCTATAACTCTATTAATACAATTGAGATAGCTAAGCAGCTTAGTGGAAAGACTGCAGTTAAAGTGCTAACACTGCTAACTATTGAATTTAAGCTTTAAGAGTAGGCAACTATAGCTGCTATACTTTTTAAGACAATAGAAAATAACAAGACCTATATCAAGTTTATCTATACCCTATCCTAGCTATACCAGCTACAAGAGACGTATTAGCTAAAGGCTATAAAATATATAGTAATAGAGTTTATGTTTAAAAGCTATAGTGCACCCTCTGCAGCAAAACAAAAGAAGAATATAGATAACCCTAAGAAGTATATAACAAGCTATAATAGCAAGCTTATTAAGCAAGAACCTAATTAATCTAAGTGCGAAGACGTTGTAGAGATAGAGCCTTAATATCTATACCTAAACATACTACCCTATACAGTATACAGCTTCTATTATAGTAATAAGTAGCTCTTGTATAGGTAGTAGACCAAACACTAGCTATAAAAGGATGTCCTTAGTAAACATATAAACACCTACCTCTAGAATACCAAATACTAGAGCAAGTTTAAGTATCCCTACCCTAACTATTACAGCGTACTGGATAATACAATGCATTTTAAAAGGTATTCACTAGATGTATACAAAGTAGCTCACTAATATATATAGACTTCCACTTCGCTGTATAGATAAGAGGCAACTAGGTACTAGTTAAGGTGGTATATATTGTCAAGTGTAGGCCAGCCTATAGGAAGACATATAGCTATACCTATATTATAGCGTCCTATAAAAGAAATCAGTATACTATACTACCTATAAACCTAAATAAGAAGTTTAATTCATTTTACTATCTAAGATCCTTTAGTAGAACAGGCCTATATATATTTATATTATCCTAGACCTTTAAGCATTAACAATTAGAAGATTCCAAAGGATACTAATTAGATACTATTCGTTCTCTACTTTTGCAAGAATAATCTACCTAAGTATTATATTTATTAATTGTATATTGCTAATAGTTTCTCTTTATACACCTAGCTACTAACTATATTATTTATTACATAGTGATATCACCAGTAATCCCTTGCTATTACTTAGTGGATATAGATCACTATTAATATAATTACTAGCAATCCCAATGCTGTCAACTCAAAAATAGCTTAAATTGCTGGCGTTATAATATTAAATATAGCTTATCCTTCAATGCTATGCAACTGCCAGCGCCTATTTAAAGGTTCACCCTGCTACTATGTTTAGCCCTTTCAACAACTACTAATCCTAATACCCATCTACCCCCCTCCAACTGCTGTTGACTATAGTATAATATAGCTATCAACATAAGTTGAAAGGCATAAATACCCTAAATATAGCTTCTTCTACTAGAACAACGAAGGGATAAACCTACTATATCTGCACCATTCTAACTACTATTATCTATTAAGACCTATCCTGTATCCCCTCCCTATCTACCTCTCCCTCCCCTACAACATCCTTATCAGATACTAACTTAAGGTTTAACCTAGCTTTAGACTTAGATTCAGATTTGGATATCTATTTAGAGCTAGATATAGATACTAGGCTAGGTGCAAGGAATCTTCAAGACTATAGAGATACTAATAATTCTAGGGAATCCAACCTTAACTTAGATAGAGAGCTAGATATAGAATTAGACAATAAGGGAGAAGCATTAATAAGTATAATTACTACCCTTAGGAACTAAGGTCTAGCAAGACCAAGATATACCAAACAGGCTATAATACTTTAGAGGAGAGAGAGTATATTTTAGGATATATAAGGATTACAGAGCCTATTATTATTAAACAGTAGTAGGGTATAAGGATAGGTAACAGATAATAGAGTAGGGATAATATATTATACTTAAACCACTAGTTGTATAGGCGCTCACCTATCTATACTAGAGCTAAGGGGAGACTAGTAAGGGGTAAAGGGTAAGGTGAAAGATAGGGAGTAGTTAGCTTAGATTTAAAAACTTGTAAGCTGGGCTATCTTTACCTTAGTAATTTATAGATGGGATACAGCGTAGGCGTTGGATACTAGTAGTAAGGGGAGACTTAGGGAGAGCGTAGCTATAGCTAATAATATAGGGGAGCCCAGCAGGAGGGCCTTATCCTACTCTATTATACTTGTTGCTATACAACACTGCACCTAAGGCATAATACCTAGATACCTAGATACTTACTAATAGGGCCTCTCTCCTATATATTACCAGGCGTAGGACACAAGCCGTAAGCTATACGCCTTACTACTAAGCCAGTTCCCTTTTAGTAGCAAGAATATGCTAAGGAGAGCTTAGGAAGGTAGCTCTAAGTATTATCCCTAGGGGTATAAGGTTAATTGCGTAGGGACCCCTCCTATTAGGCATATAGGCAGCTAGAGCAGAGGGAAAGAGGCGTACTAGCTATATAAGAGAAAATAAACATATAAATACTTAGGAGGCTATAACAAATAGTTATAAGGAACTACTATTGATTTTATATAAGTAGAAAAAGAGGAAGTAAAGGTAAAGAAGTTGATATACATGTTACTCTAGTGACTGTATTTATATTATAGCAGCTAGCTAGACTATAATAGCAAGTATATATAACTGGCGTAATGCTATTTAGCTTATATCTTGAAAATGCATTAATAGGAAGCTTTCTACTAGACCTAGCATAGTCTCCTCTAGTCCCTATATTCTCCCTAATAGTAAGATATCAAGTTAGGATATATATTTATAGTAGCACTCCTCCTTCCTCTTTAGAGTTATCCTTATAACTATAAGAGACAGGTTTATACTTATCTTCTGTACTATCCTCTTCTATTTAGTTTCTTAGCTTGTTACAACTATCTTAGCCTTAACATCTACTCTCTCTACTACTATTCTTATAATAACCTACATTTGTCCTCCTAGTAACCTCCTCCTA
Source organism: Amniculicola lignicola CBS 123094 (assembly GCA_010015725.1). Classification (NCBI taxonomy): domain Eukaryota; kingdom Fungi; phylum Ascomycota; class Dothideomycetes; order Pleosporales; family Amniculicolaceae; genus Amniculicola; species Amniculicola lignicola. The sequence continues at coordinate 110,041 of ML977635.1, read as the reverse complement.
CCTCTTTTTTACCTAATCCCTTATGTTCTTGTATACGCCTATGCCTACACTAAAGGTCTTAGTAGAGTATATAAGGGCAAAATCCTAGAGTTATATAATATAGTATTTGGTCCTTACCTTCTCTTTACTTAATTGCCCTTCTAACAGATATAACTTGTATGCACCTTTAACGTCTTATTTTAGAAGATTATTAAAGTAGCTAGTACCCTATTCCCTCCCCTCTATAAGTAGCACAAGATTAGAGAAGGGAATACCACTATAGTACTATTATAGGTTTGGATAAAGTAGTTAAAGGTATTAGTATTAAAGATAGAGGGTAAGAGTAAGGGATAGGGTTATATAAGGATAGTAGGGAGAGAGTTATAGTTAGCAAATTTGTGCAGGGAGGCAACTAGGGGCTATATTATAGGTGGTAGATGCTATAGTTAAGGAGGTACTATTTAAAATAGTAGCTAGTAGTCTTGTTCTAAGTAGTACTAAGGCGTAAGTATAAGGTTAGTAGATAGTAATTATAGCTGTAGGTCTTTAGGAGTAGTTACATTAGCTGTTTAAGCAGGAGGACATATCCTGTAAGTTATGCTATTATCTAGTATTTAATATTATAATAGCTATAACCTACACTCTATAAGCCTATTAGATTAGGACTACTATAACGTAAATGCTTAGCGTAGAGGATAATTAACTAGCTATGCAATCTTGTGGATCTCTAGCATTAAGGTGCTATTTAGGGTTAATTTTGGCAGCTATAGCCTGTATAAACAATAAGTCTTAGGCACTAAGTTTATACAAAATAAGGCAGCACTTTATAGTATAAAGGATAAATAATAGAGTAGTATAAGAGGTGTTTAGGTAAACGTAGGGCTGTAATGTAACAAGAACTTATGACATAAGTAAGATAATAAGTATACTAGCTGGATTATAGAGGCCTATACATAGGCTGCCTTACTAGCAGTTAATGGCTATACTACTAAGTAATTAACTAGAAATAATACACAGTCCTTACTACCTACCTAAATCTTCTCTAGGCAGCTACAACGTCCTATCTTTATAGTTAATATTTGCTAAAACGGCCGCAAAGAGTTAACTTACTAGGACTACTAAAACTATAGGTACTCCCTAATAGAAAGGCTTAATACTAGAGGTAGAAGCAAATAGTAAGCTTTCTTCTTCCACCTAACTTTAGACTTGAAATAATACTCAGTTTCCTATACTAGATGTTATTGTTCTCTATAAAATGCCTAGGTGTCTTATTATACAATATCCTAACTCTATAGTTATTAAGAAGGGTAGGCAAGTTACTCTTTATAAGGGGTAGGCACTAGAACTTACAGTACAACTTAAACTCCCTATTCTACATTTGTATAAAGCGCAAAAAGAGGGTAAGGATAGAGAAGGTCTTATTCAAATAGATTTCATCTATAGTAAGAGACTCAACTTAGTTTAGGGTAATATAATAATAGAGGAGAAAGACAGTATATACTAACAGCTTTAAAGAGTTCTTATAGTAATGCGATTAGTGCCCTAGGAAACTAGGTTTATTAGATCTTGTTTAGGTGGACTAGCATAAGACTACCACTAATATATAGACTATAGTAATAGACCCTACAAGGATAAAGCAACCTTTAATATATTATTCTACTTTAATCTTGTAAAGATAATGCTAGACTTAATCTATTCTATACTATCTAAGTAACTCTATAATAACTACTGCATAGTCTTCTTATACAGCAATCTTGCACAACAAAACATCTTAGTTAAAGATAGTTAAGTAACAGGCCTATTAGATTGGGAATACGCTGGATAGTATCTAGAGCACTAGGACTATATCAAATTTTTTAAACAGCCTTACAAATACAGGGATTAGAAAGATTACACTAGCTTAATATTTCCTTAAGTCTATAAGAGTGAACTTATATACTACTAAGGTATACTATAATAGTAGTATCCTTAAGTTACTCTAGCTCTTCCTCTACCTCTATTATAGTATCTACTATTCCTATAACACTACTATCACAAGCCTCCTATATTAAATACCTAGCGCTTATTAGCCTTTAGAGACTATCTCCTACCTAAGTTTAGCAATTGAATTCACAGCTTGAGTTGTTAATGGGCATTTAGTAGATAAGGGCTACTAATTAGGCTTTTATTATTAGTATTATAGTCTTTCCAACTGGGACTTCCTTGGCAATTCTTTTACTCTTAGTTAGGTTATAGTTATCTTTCATTTCAAGCTTATATGCCATGTTTGGTCTAATGATATAAATAATCATAGATATAGCCCTATTATCTAGCTAGAGGCAAAGGGCAGTATAGTAGTATTTTTAGTAGTCAAGCAGCTCTCCAATATAGATAATAATACTGAGTTCCATATTTGGTGCAGAATATACACTACTTAAAGGTTACGTAGTAGTTCTAATTCTAACATTAGAAATGTAATTTATAATATAGGGATAATACTACCTTTCAGATGCGTAGAATCTAGGTGGGAAGCCATCCTTCGCCTGGTTCAGGCAATAATAGAGTCTATACTATATCTACTAAGAAGTATAGTAGTATACTAGGTTAGTATTATTAATTTTACTTAGTTAATATTAGGATATAGTTGGTAATAAAAGTAGTAAGTTGAAGGATAAGTTACTTATATAGTAGTTTAAATATATAAATATTCAACTAGGGTCAATTAATAGAAAAGAAATTATATTTTAATTAGCTTATATCCTTAGGGATATACATATTAGAAGGTAAGATTAAATATCCATTTTTATCCTAGCATGCTGACTACTGACTAGGAAACCCTATTAGCTACTAATCCCCAACGCCTTAGACCCACCTAGTTTTAGGACCCTCTATATAATTAATTCTATACTTAATTAACTTAGTATTAACCTAGGTAACTAGAAGATAGATTTAGATGAAACAGAATAGGCAGGACTAGGGAGATAAGAGATACTAGGTTGGGACGTTTCACCACCTACGGTTTTACTAGCTAAGCTACTTTAAGAACTCCTAGTATTAGTATCTATAAATACTAATGCAACTTAAATAAGAATTATCTAGCTATAACTTAAACCTATTATCCCTACTATTCTTAGCTACAAATTATATAGACATGCCCTTAGATATAACCTACTTCTTTACTTTAATAATATTGATTATATACACACCTAGCTCTTTTACACTATTAATCTTACTAAGGATTACCTCAAGTTACTCTACATATTATAGAAGCCTATATATTAGTTAGCTAGTAATAGTATTAGGGGGATACTTACCTTACTTTCCTAGCCTAGGTCTATATTACTGCACCTTTAAATACCTTGCCCTATTACTCCTTATAGCTTATAAAGACCTATCTAATAATTATCCTTATACTTAAAACTAGTAGGTACTTGTTCAGCACTTATTATAGTATAAGTATATCTTTCTTAAGCGTCTCTACGTGTAGACTGACGTTCCCCTCCTTATCTTTATCATCCTACTTAATCTTCTCTATTACTCTAATACAAATAGTTGCATAAAAACTTATTATATTAACAAGCTTGTTATAGATAGTAGACTGATAATTTTGGAACAAGCGCTTTAGCTGGTTATATTCTACTATGTCAGAGGCTATAATAGATAGCTAATGACGAATATACTCGCATAGGTAGGGTACTAGAGTAATAAAGAAGGATAGCAACTACAAGGCAAGGGCAAGGTGTTTAGTATTAATATTTACTAGCCTAGCTATTTACTTAGTACCTATACTAAGAATAAGCTGGTGTATACAAAAGTTGAAAAATTTAAGATAGTTAAGCAGAAATGTTGAGATGTCGTTGGCTATGCTAGGGACTAAGGCTAAGAGGATTATGTATTACTCTATGCCATAAAGCGTATACACTGCTAAATCAATAAGCAAAAACCTCTCCTCCTTAATAACTGCTAGTGTCAAATCTTTCTTGTCTTGCTTAGCATTACTCCTAGGTTCTATAGTACTGTTTATCTGTAAATTCTATTTATCTGCTTCTAGGCTTGTAGTCTATACTAGGGGATTAGTAGCTATAGACTGGATAATGTGTACCAGGATTACTACGTCCCTAGGCTCAAAATTAATATAATTCTACTTCTCTAAATCTATCCTTTACACTAGCTTCTACCTTTCTACTTTGTATAGAAGGGGGATAAAGTCATAGATTTAGTTGTATACAATAACTTTAAGCGCCTCCCTAGGGTGCCTAGAGACTGCTTTGTATTTATTAACAAAAAGCCTATTCAGGGTAAGGTAACCTAGGAAATCGGCCAATCTAAGGCAAATAGTTTGCTTAGTTCTTACTTGCACTACCTTTATTATCTCTGTTTATACCTTGTCTATAGCCTATTCAAGGAGATTTGATATATTAAGAGCTTAAGTTATACCACTTGTAATATTAAGGAGAATCTTAACCTATACTCTAAGCCTCTATAATACTTCCCCTATTCCGCAGTAGACCTTAACAAGGAATACTTTAGTATCCTTAGGACTGAGAGCACGCAAGTTGCGAGACAGAATACTTAACTTATCCTACTAGGTTAGGTATTAATAGCTTACCTATATAGACGCAGACGTAATAGACTTATTATTATTATTAGTAGAGCTTAGCAGGTGCTAGTAGATAAGAGACTTAATCTCTTAAAGGATAGCTTTATAAAACGTAGTACTTACTATAGCTAGATACTATAACTAGCAAAGTCCCTGTAGAATAGGGGTAAGTTCTTTATATAGCTTTTCTATAGCTATTATAAATGCTGGTGTTGATAAGGAGATATCTATAGTACTATATATATATTTTATAGTATCTATCTAGTAGGCTAAAGTATCTCTTAGTAGTATACTAGACACATGTTGGCGTAGGTCACCTAAAAGGATATCCAGCAATTGGGCTTGATAACCTTCCCTAATCTAGAGGTGAAGTAGGTTAATATCTTATAATAAATCTCTAAGAGCGTGTACTCAGCATAGATTAATAAGCCCAATAAATGGGTTTAGTAAAAGCTAATACAACTTACCATAAAGCTTAGGATCCAGCATTCTAGATGCAAGCTATTTAATATATATAATATAGTATACAGCTATCTCTAGCTGCCTAGAGTCTATAAGTTTACCGTAATACCTAGCACTGTTAAAGATACCTTAAAGCTGCATAGTAGCCTTAGCTAGCTTTCTTAGATTGGCTTGTCTTCGCTTTATACTGATAATCTCAGAACTATATCCTACTATCTCTTTATCTAAAAGTGTAAGGTCCTCCCTTAGCTTTTGGATCTTTGTAATGTAATTAGCTACCTTAACTAGAAGTTTATAAAGAGAGGTAAGTACAGTAAAAAAAGAGGCTAACGCTTAAGAAATTAAAGATATCAGATAAATCTCTATAGTATCTATGTACTATAATAGCTTCTCTTATAATATAGTATTAGTAGTAAGTAGTATCCTAGTAGACTATAGGTTACTATTTGTAGCAGTGCTATTCACACTTTTTCTACTATATCCTATAGTAGACAGTAGCTGCCTTATAACCTCTGTATACTTACTAATAATATTAAAAGTATACAGATTCTTAAGGTGAAAGGATTTATCAAAAAACATAGACAGAATTATAGACAGCAGTGTAGGCGTACGTCTACTATGTTTTGAAATACTCCTCTCCTGCCTTCTACACAGTACAGAGATATCTTAACTTAGAAAAATTTGTGTGCTACTGTCTCTAGATACAAGTTTTACGCACTATAAAGCATTAGATAGGTATTTAACCTAGCTAAGGTAGTCTTTAAAGGCCGTAGGTTTAATATATAGGATAATAGTAAGAGTGACAGGAGGTATATCTTAGGAGGTAGGCAGTTTCTGTAAGATTAGCTGGATTATAGTCTAAGGAAGGAGCTTAGCCTATAATATCTACAGTTGTAGGAGTATAGATATTACTTCTAGAATTATTAATACAGCTTTATGCATTATATTTATAAGTTTATATACTATTTTAACCCAACTCTAGTACTATACTCTATCCCCTATAAGCGGCGCTATCTAGCAACATGCTAATTAAGCTAGGGCCTGTTACGCTTATATTTGAAACTATCCTTGCTGGTAAGGACGTCGCAATAAGTTAAGGCTAAGAATAAGGGTTCCTTAACTTATTAGTAAAGGACGTTGACATGAAATTGCATAGTAATACATAGTATTATAAGCAGGGTTAGCTTAGAAAATCCTAAGGTCTAGGGAGAGTTGGTCTTATTCTTAGCAAAGATCTATAATGTATCAGCTATCTACCTAGCTTACTAAACTAGGTATAGTAGTAATAATTGGATCTGTAATGTATCAGGTATCTACCTAGCTTATAAACTAGGCATAGCAGTAATAATTATAGCCTATCCTCATATTTCCTTACAAGATTAGTGACAACAAAATAATAGTACCCCTTAATATCTGGAGATAATGGTACAGTATTATAGATACAGCTTATAATAAGCTCCTTTCTATTATTGGATAGATACTACTACTATTAGATATTACTATAGTACCACTAAGCTCCTTCTAGATTAATTTACTTAGTGGACAACTTCAGCTATAACTTCTAATAGAGTCTAGATATAAGTGGTTTAGTAATGGATATACCATTAATAAAGAATCTTTCTTAAATCCTATTGCTTTCTAACCTATTATAGAAGAGCCCATAGTAACCAACGTCCTTGAATAGTTTAGTGGTAGCTATACTATAAATAAGGGATCTAGCTTATATTCCACCACCTTCCCACCTACTAGCATATAGTATAAATAATATAGTTTTTTTCTTCCTATAGTAGGGCAGTCTACAACAAATACCCTTATTACTATAGAAAGGGCTTGCACCTACTGCAAGTCTTAGAAGAAGAAGGTTTAGACTTATAACTACTACTAGGAGAAATAAATTAACAATTTATAGTATATACTAATAGATAATCTAATTTGCAAATACTGTAAAAAAAGCAAGATACCTAATTATCTTTGTGTTCATGTGCAATTCTCTAATAATCCTATATTTACTAAATATAAGTTTATTATCTTTACTATAACTATAGCATTAACTTTTATATAGGGCAAGATCTTAACTACAAATCAAAGCTTAAATAGGGAAATCTCTTAATATTATTTTATCCTATTACAGTTGCTCTTTAGCACTAGTAAAATAGGCCTAGCCTTCGTGTAAACTGCTGTGAATTCCAAGTTAGAACTGCTAAATAAATACACCTGTTCTACAGAATAGCAGATAGCTGGAAATATATAGAAACTACTCTATATACCCTGTATAAGTCAGTAGGAGAGGAAGAGATAGATAGCTATGTTTGGGAACACAGGGAACTCTTCTTAAGCTAAGGCATAGGCAAAGCATAGCTTAATATACTCTTTACCAAAGCTAAGATACAAATGGAGGTGAGTTTTCAGATAATTATAGTCTACTTACTTATCCTTACCCCCTTAGGATACACTAGTTTATAATATATTGAATCTATGGACTGTATACTGCCTTCTAATAAAGGGTTAGGAGCTATGTATACCTAGACTCCTTAGGATATAGCCTGTTACAGATAAATATTCCTTGCTATTTAGGACTATTCCTACACCCTGTGTTCTACAAAATCAACTCAATTAAATACTAGAGAGCTACTATACTATTAAGGAGAGAAAGTGTCTCAAGGATCTTTAAAATACTATATATAAGAAAAGTTGCCAATTATAGGCTATAACCTTTATAACTACCCTAATCCTGTTATATATAAGGGAAAGGGATATTTAGAGGCTATTATATTAGATACTTCATATACAACGTGTAAGTTACCTATATCCAAGTTTAAACCAATTACTAATATAAAGAAGAACTATAAATAGCAATATCCTAATCCAGCTACTACCCTTGTTAAGAAAAGTGTGCATATTAGTAATATTCTCTTAGCCTATCTTCACCTTTCTGGGTATCCACCTAGTAAATTAGTCTATATTAAGGCAATTGTAAAGTCTAGTCCAATACCTACTAAAAATTGATATAATTGGTTAAAAGAAGGGAGTATAGATTTCTCTCTATACTATTTAGCATTTGTGTCTAATAGCTCAACTTTTACCTAGGGGAGCTCCTAAGACTTTAGGTGCTACCTAGGGTAAAGCGGTTATATACACGTTAAGAGAATTTCCTAAACTTTTAAATAGACTAAGGTGTATACTTCCTTAATAGAGCTATATATATCTACCTAAAAGCTGTATTACTATAATAATCTTTAACAGATTTAATAAATTATATACCTTATAAAGTGGACGTTGTACCTATAAGTACTAGAGAACTTCTACATTATTCTTGTTAAAGGTTTAAAGCCTTTATACTATAGAACTAAGGTTATTATCTATCCTCTTTAATAATATAGAATAAAATTGTAAATACTATCCCAATTCTACTTCTAAGTAGTCTAAGGCAAGAGTCGCATAATTATTATAAACCTAGGATAAGTTAGTCTATGTTTATTACTCCTTCAGAGAAATACACCTTAATCTCAAAATCCCTTGCTTAAGTAACATTTCTTGGAAACCTATTAAGAAGGAATATATATTTCCCCTATACTAGGGCTTTCTTAAGTACTTAGCTTAAGAGTTAAGTAGTAAGCTGTGCTAGAAGTAGTACTAATTTTTAGATACTCTCTAGAATAAAGTCTTAATAAGGAGATATTAGTTGCTTTACTTCCTTACACAGTAAATCACCCACTGAGATATAGTAAAGATTAAACTCTTCTGTAAGATAGGTGCAGTTTATTCCCTTCCTAATACTAGGTCCTCCTATAAAGTATTAGTAATGATAAGCAGTAAGATTAATATAATATACTAGAGACAAAGATTACAAAGAGATCTAACCCTTTTCTTGCTATAACCTTATTATACTTCTATAAGTAAGTTTCTAATAAAGGCTATAATTATTTCAATGTAATGACCTCCTTTAATGCTATAAATTCCTTTATATCTATACTATCCTATTCTTCGTAAACCACTACCTAGTGTATACACTCTAGCTTATTAACTTGCTAGACCAAGACTACTGCGTTAGTCTTCCCTTCCTTGTATTTATACTAATTATTAAGGAGTGATTCTGCAAAATCTAGGTATAAGGGATGAAGTGTGTATACAAGAAACTTTAAGGCTATCTCCTCTTATATATGCTTTTCCTCTAGTTCCTATTAGAGAAGTATTAAAGGAAGTAAGGGTACTAACCTTGACTTATCCCATCTGTAGGAGCAATATCCCCTATTATTACCTCTCTAATATTATGTATTAGTACTATACAAGTAGCTTTCATCTATATAGGGTTATTAAACTAGCTCTATTAGCTATAAATCAGGGTACTTAAAAAGGAGGACTAACTCTATTTACTATAAGGCATATAATAGCTATACAGTACATATAGTTACTAATACTCTTAGAATTATATATACTATATAAGAACCAGCTACAGCGCAGAGTGTTTTTTAATTCCCTAATTAGCTTAAGGAAGAAGAACTGGCTATCTATAGTTAATAGATAGGACAGGATCATGTATATAGTATTATTAAGTAGGGCTGTATTTATTAGTCACTAAATCTCAGAGTTTTAGAGGCACTTACTCTAAGCATATACCACTTATACTATTTAGTTTAACTAATTATATTGATCTAGAGGATATTTTAAATATAGTATTAATAATAAAGTACACCTACTCTTATTATATGCACCTACTACTAGGTATATACTAGAATATATATAGGCTAGCTACAGTTATGTACTAGACCCTATAGTACTATAGTATACCTCTATAACTCTGCTAAGGATTTGTCTAATCTCTCCCCTAATATATACCTTTACTTTAAGTACCTTACATTGCCTACTACACAGATGTAATATTAGATAGGTTATAGTTATTATAGAGAGTAACCTTGATAAAGCTATTAGTAGTTATAATAGCTAGCATAGTCTGCTTAGATAAAGGTTACATAACTATATAAGGCGCTAGGCTTAAATAAGCTAGTGTACTCTTAGCAGTATTAAGTATATAACTATGCTTACCCTCTGTACCTCTTTCTTCCCCATCTTAGTATAGCTGAAATAGAGCTTACCTATCTAACTACCTACATCTTTGAAGCAGCAATGTAAAGCCTAAGCTTATTATTACAGAAGTTATTACAAAGAATATAACTATTATGCCTACCTTTACGCTCTGATTAACATCTATTAGAACCCTGTTGGACCAGCTACTGTTACATATATACATATATGCCTATATTCTCTCTTAGCATTCTAGAACTTCTGGATATATATCTACTAAGTACCTACTTGTTGTAAAACAGCACTATAAGATATATAGCCAGAATTCTTTAGGATAGCATCAATCTTTCAGCTGGACGAAAACGCCAAAGTAACTCCTAACTAACCAAATCTACTTCAAATAGCACGCAGCATAATCTAAGATAAAGTAGTAGCTTAAACAAAGAATATAACAAAGATCTTAAGGCAAGGCCTAGCAGAAGGTTAGACAGAGGGGTATTAGTAGTAATCCTGCAGTAACGAATATAGGGCGTTATACAAAATAACCATGAATATACTTTAATTAATGTTCTATATAATATATATAGACCTAATATACTATTCACAAGCAAATTAATAAGTTTAAGTCTTTAATTATAGTTTACTATTGTAGTGCACTACAGCACCCCTTCTAGATAACTTATTTAACACTATTAAGATAAAGCTGTACTATCTAGTGCTAGTTAATACTACCTCTAGTAGGAAGATAGCAGGTATAACCAGCCCTTAATAGAATATAGGGAGAGTAGATAGACTATAGCCTATATCCTCCTTTAGTAGAGGAAGTATAAGGTCTACCTTCCAGGACTACACAACTTCTAGGAAATCCTTAACAAGCTATAAATAGCTACTAAAGCTATCAAATTTATAGAAATAGCGTAGATTCTTAAGTAAGGGGGGATTAGAGACGTAGAGATAAAGCTGAACACTAGGGGAAGACTATAGGTAGAGCAGATATAATATATAAGGTATATTCTCAATATTAAATTACAATATTATGTATAGTAATTAATAGATAGAAGTTAAGTTTATTTCTCACACAGAGTACTGAACTAGGGAGGATAACCTAGTAGTATTCTAGATTATGTTATAGTGCTTGGCATCCCATAGCGCTTTGGAAACAAGGCATTATAATAGTAAACATAATCCTTACTAGCAAAACGTAACCCTCTATTAAGAACTAGAGTCAGAGGACTAACAGCTATAATCCCTCTCTACCTATATTATTTGCCATTTATTATAGGACCTATCTCTAGAGTAGTAATTACAGTTTTCATCACTACAGCACTAAATAGCTACCTAATCTTCTTTAGTTTCTTTGTAGACGCTGCTCCCGCCATATCTTAGGCAGTTTAGATTATTTATTATTAATTATTCCTGCTATAGAGCTATTTCATCAGCATGAACATCTTCTTATATAAAAGAACCTAGAGCCTTTAAAAAGTAGCTCACGTAATAATAATATAGAGATAGCTAATATTAATGTAAGATACAGCAAGATAGGGTCTATAGATAGCATTTGTGGTCTACCTCTAGGAAGAAGAGATATTAGGAAGATTTATATCTTTCCAGCACGGCTAAGTAGTCCTTTACTAACTACCTTCCTATATATACAACCTCCTGTATATATAATTTAGCATATAGTTTTATTTACTAAAAACTCTTACTAGTAGCAAGGTAGTATATCTTCTTATCCCTTTGCTGTATTTATATATATACCTAAGTTTAGCAGTTAGGTGTATAGCTTTTATACTATTTATTAGTTATAAGGTACTTCTGTTTTATGATTTCTAGCTACCACCCCTAGTTAACTTTAATAATAATATCTCAAAGGGTTATAAAGATACTGCTATTTATTAGCAAGAAGTTTTATACTCTAGTTTAGCCCTAGTAGAGTAACCCCACTTACCAGAAATGCTACTTACTCTTCTACTATTAGACTGAAAATTTGTTTTATTATGTCTATAGGAGGGCATAGGCTATAAAGAGGATAGAAAGGCTATTATATCTTAGATTAGTATATATACGATAGCAAACCCAATAGCAAAAAGGGGTAATTTGGTCCACCTTATCTATTGCTAGGGAATAACTTAGGGATTATAACTAGGGGATATTATACAACCAATATGCAGTTATATATTTAGAGAAGGCTTTCTTACCCTAAGTAGGGAGAGAGGCTGTAAGAGGCGCAGCAGGAAGCTATTTAAAGGTATATTAACATTAAGACACCTTTTATTAATAACGGCCGTAAATACAACTAAGGCTAGTAATATACCCTACTTTTATAGATACTATATAGTATTTGTACAGCATCTATTATAGGTATTAGGGTAATAAGATTACTAAAGAGGAGTATACTATATCATAGACGCCTTTAGGAGAATAATAAACTATAATTACCTTTTCATAATCTGCTATTAAGCTGAACTAAGGACGCTCTGCATATATACGCTATTAGTTAGATATTCTTAGCACGTCCAACTGTTGGACATTCTTGGTACGTCTAACTATTAGACATTCTTAGCATATCCAACTGTTAGATATTCTTAGTATATCTAACTATTAGATAGGGTGCTCTATATACATAGTTTAGGTCTATACAAGAGTAAAAGGGGGATGTATAAGCCTGCTACAGAGTTGCTAAGCAGTATATATACTATAGGATAGTGGATAGCTTAGTAGTTATAAATAAATTTCAGTAGCAGAGCTTGCGCGTATAGGCGGAGGTTAGTAATTACCCTATACTTTAGGGGCTTAAGTTACTTAGGCTACTTAGGAGGCTCAGACCACTTAGGAAGCTTAGGGATTATTAGTGGGGTTAGTGGCTGCCAAGCTTCGTATAATGTTCTGGCCCCTTTAGTAGCTTACTTTAGTATAGAGGAGGTCTAGATTATATATCTAATAATAATCATATATTAAGATGCATTAATAACTTATAGTGGGGCTATTACGTCCTAGCCCTAATTATTTCTAAATTGTTCAGGCTTACAGAGAACAAAAACACTATACCAGTTATAGATATCCCTAGAAAATAATACCTGCTATTAAAGTACAAGATAAGAGTAAGGATGTATATAACCTTATCAGGTTCTCAGACTATTAATAGAGATAATTCATGGTAAATAAGCGCTTTAGATATACCTTTGCTTTGACCAATAACCCTAGAAATTTACAAAGGATGAAGCCAAACAACTTATTTAGAATAAAGGAGTATCTATATAGATTAATGTTAATAATCAAGGCAAAGATCAAGTCTTGAAATATATAAATAAGGAGCTTAATAAGAAAGAAATCCCTTGTATTATACTAGAGGTCCTTTACTGGTATATACTAAAAGTGATAGGGGAGCTTCAGAAGCTAAATAGTTAGACCTAATTACGAACCATGTATGAGACCTTGCTAACCCTAGGTAGCTACGTCCTCTTAAGTAGAATTAAGCTAGTAATAGCCTCAGCCTCAGCTGCAGGTAAGTACTAATCTAGTTACTTATAAGTACTACGACCCTATAAGAGAAGATACTAGCAGTAGGGATAGCTTAGGGACTAGTTAGAAATAATGCCCTAGTACTCCTAATAGCTTTAATTTCCTTAATTATAAGGTAAGTAGAAGCGGATAGTAATAGGCAATCACCCTATAGCACAACAGATCACGTGAATTAAGACTAGCTGGTACTAGAGGATATAAGTTAGTAGTAAGGATAGAGAAGGTATACTGCTGTTTACGTCCAAATTACGCTATATATAGTAATATCTATCCCTAGTACCTAAATACTCACTGCTTACTATACCTACAACCTTAAGAATAATAGCTAATAGGTATTCCTGCTTATGTTTATCCTATACCTTTTACTATATATAGTATAGAAAGTTGCTTTCTATACTATAGTAATTGTTATTTCTAGCTTGTATAGACTGTGTGTATAAACTCCTATATAATCTAGCTACTAACCCCTATACAGCGCTGCCTATAATATAGTTACTTAGCTTACTATCTCCTATACACTTATTATATTTATTAGTAGGTCTATTAACAAGTCCCTTTGAATACATGCATAGCCCTATTCTAGAGTAACTACCTAGGGAAATAAAAACCTTAGGTGGGCCAGATAAGCAAGTAGGACAACAATTACCCTTTCTCCTAATTATAGGCTTAGTGCCCCTAGAGAGTGTAGGTGGTAAGGCTAGCTGTACTTTAGTTACTAATTTATTCCTTATTTATCCTCCTAGAAGGCAGCCCTATTACCACTCCATTAATCCCACCTTATTACCTAGCATTATAACTCTATATGCTAAATTCTCTTATAGCTTTATAGTGTATTGCAGTGGTCTACGCATCAATACTATAATTATTATTCTTAACCTTCTTCGCGAATATTACCCAAATTACTACATAACTAAAACTATAGCAAGAACTATATCCCTACTAGAATTTGCTGCAGCAGGCCTTACTAAATATACTCCTATAGATAATAGATTCTCTAGCTAAAACTGGTTCCCCAACAACGCAAATCCTAATAGAGACCTAAAAGACAATAAACAGTTCCTTTGCTACTACTATATTTGGGAGCACATAGAGTATATTATCTACTAGGTTATCTAGATAGATTCCTACTATCCCTAGCATAAAATATTCTATATCCTTAAAGAGGACAGAAATATCAATAGTAAAGGTCACTGCAAGGAGACAGATATTCTAATCTATACTATATCTAAGTAGACTTCTCAACTCTATTAAGAAGTCTTTGTCTTTGATAATAGTAGCTAGACGAAGAGTAAACCTATATAGAAGACTATCTAGCAATCTTCTTAGGATAATATAAGTTTATTAGTAGAGATAGGTATTAAAAGTATAGACTTACCAATTAGGTTATCTTAGATTCAGATATAAAGGAGTAACTAATAAAAGATATCTATACCTTCTTTAACAGCGAGCAGTTATATGTAGAACTCACTGTCCTATAGAAGCAGGGTATTATCTTCTATAGTAGTCCTAGAAATGGTAAAATAGCTATAATTAAGACTCTTGCAAAGGGATTGCGTAGCTATATAAACCCTATCTAACTGTTATATATCAAGTTATTTGAGCCGCCCCTAGGGTGCAAAGAATAGTTTTCAATCTGTAGTATTTTTGCACAAGCCTATGTCTCTACTCCCTATCTTCTTATATTTAAAGATCTAGATAGCCTTATAAACGCAGACGTTTATAGCTATTTTCTAAATTAGGTTAATAGACTAGAATCTAATTATAGTATCCTGATAGTTGCGTCCACAAACAATCTTCTTTAACTAGACCCAGCTATAGTGAAGCGGCCCAGCTATTTTAATTAAATGTACGAGTTTAAACTACTAGGAAAGGAGGAGTAAATTACTTATACAAAGATGTAGATAAAGAGAATAGTAAATACACATATCCATCTTAACAAAGAGATATGTAATCTAATTAGGGGCTGGATAGAGGGATTTAGCTTTATATACTTACAGGAGCTTTTTACCAGTATAATAACTATAGTACTTCAAGACACTAATCTTAAGGATACCAATGCTACTGTAATAAGGAAAGAGACTATAATATACTAATATAATAAGGTATACCTAGAGTGCAAAAAACTATATAAGAAGGATAGGGGAATGGAGAAAGGGGTGTTACAACTAGGTCCAATTATTCTAGTATATCTTATAGAAAATATAGTTATTAGGTATTTTAGGAGTTACATTTCAATTCTATATAGATAAATAAGTGAAAAGAACCCTCCTATAGCGTCCAAGGAGGTATAGATACTATTGAATTTTAGTATACTGTTCTAGCTGGCGTTTAAGTTGTTTATTATATATAATACATGCTTTCTATTAAGTTAATAATTATTAGGAGTTATTCATATAGACTACTAGGGTGAATAATTAATGCTTTAAGAGATAAACACTCTATAGGCAGGGAAGCTTTCCTAGTACAGGAACGACGTATACGCAGTAGGGTAACACAGCTATTTAGTAATAAATTATTCATTCTAATAGTGGGCATCTATATACACTAGTAGTTTTCAATATACTATCTTAAGATACTTATACCTAAGAGCAGATCTTAAGATACTAGGGAAAGGACTAGTACTAAAAGTTGCTAGCTCTATAGGATCCCTAACGCCTATATACACTAAAAGTTACCTAATCTATAATATCCTTAGTAGGGTGCTAAAAGTGTCTAATTATGCCACAAAAGTCTATTTTCAGCTTACTTATACTAGAAACTACTAATTCTATAGGATCCTTGCAAGTTACTAGTACTATAGGATCCTTATAAGTTACTAGTACTATAGGATCCTTATAACTTTGCTAAATAGTATACTTATTATACAAAGAGCCTTACAACTTTATATTAAGTGCTTACCTACAATTTTATCTTCCTAAATAATATGATTGCCACAGTACAGATTACCTAACAATCTTTAGTATTAGTGCCATACCTAAGCTATAATAGTAATAATAGAGTCAAGATTGCTTCAGCATTTACAAGCCATAATCTCTTAATTACTATATAAGCTAAGACTGTCTTTCACTCTTACAAATACGCTCATTTATATCTACTATAGACCTTTTGTAGCTATTAGTCTAGATTCCTATACTTAGAGCGCTGAGTCTTTAGACTAGACTTGTTAGATTCTACTTTTAGAATACTTTTCTCCTCTTCCATTCTTTCAAGCTCCTTCTACATCTTAGTACCCTTATAACTACTATAGTAGCTTACATTTTATAGTATCTATCTATAAGTACTATAGGGCTTATCCTCTTAGTATCTTAAACTTTAGAACTTCATTCTTATGTACGTATTTAATTGCTAATGTTAAATACAGCTTATATTGTTTAGTATATACACTAAGTAACAATAGTCTATATAATAATGGTTTTGCAAGACTCTTATATATCTAAATTATATTATAGGTGTATTATAGGAGCCTGTGCAGTGCAGGTGCTATTTAAAGTTCTTAGGTAAGTTTAGAGACTCACGACATCTCTATATAAAGTAACATTATTTAGAAGCTATAACTACTTAAAGAGCTTATATAGCTCCAGATAGATTTATATTATTATCAATAGTAGATACTATAGTCTTATAATCTTTATCTAGATTTTATAAAAGAGAGAATCTAATAAGTAAAATAAAGATAGTAGTAGCAATAATAGAGAGATAATCTCATGGTACAAATATGTTATTATGGAAGGAATTAGAGTATGTATCTACTTAACCTTAGGGACCTACTAAGGTATATTACAATATATTACTTAGGGATACATAGAGCTAGTAAGGAAAATAGTAAACATTAGAGTTAATAATAACAGAAATAGGTTTCTTTTCTATCTCTCTATGTAGTAGATTACATATTCAATTACTAGCTAACTATTTTTCTAATATACTCTAAGTTAGTCCTAAGCTTAGAGTTATAAAGGACGTTATAAGTTCAACTATACAAAAGATTACAAACAGATAGATAGTTCCAAATATATAGTATATAATCACTCACTAGGGAGGAGTAGAGAAGTATAGATATTTTATTATAATCTATTGACTTAGGAGTTTTCATTTACTACTATACTCTTATTTTCTTTCTCCCCTTATTAAAAGATGTTTAAGTTAACTCTTGGCAGGGGGCAGTAAGTAGGTAATTAGTTAGGTCTATTAGGATACTCCTTAAGGCTCTAGGTCTACATAACCTTAATTTCAGCTACAGGGAGGGGCAAAGGGAGATAGGATTACTCTGACTATTAAATTAATAAATAGCATAAATTTATTACTAATTCAATAAACAATATTTATACAGTAGCCTTACTTACTAAGGCTAGATAGGAGTATATGCCCCTATAATTTTTTATATATCTTATTTCCAATCTAATTATAGTAGATTCAAGAAGACAGGAGAATTGCAAGACCTCAATATTAAGGCACTATAAGCGAGGAAGAATTAGTTAGTTAATAACATTACAAATAGTAGCCTAAATATAGAGTCTATAGCTATCCTCTTGCAGGCTGCCACCAAGAACATATAATTACCCCTTTTCTCCTTTCTACCTCTATTATTACAATAGACAGTATATTACCCTAAGAGAAAAGTTACACTTGCCAGCACCAGACATATACTAGTATAAAGTTCTTATACTAAAGTAATATTAAGTAAGTATAGATCTTATAAATGTGAGGAGTAAAGCTATAAGAATCTATAAGGTTTTATATATACTAGTAGATTACGTTAATATTAGTAAGAGGTATATTATACTTAACAAAAACTATTTACAGGGCTGGCAGCCTTACTACTTTAGCTGCTACTATAGCTAGTTATTAGGAGCCTTAGTCCAGCAGCATTAGAGTTATACACTAGCTGGTCCAGCCTAGTCCAGCACTAAGGCTAAGCAAATAATCACAATAAGCTAAGATATTAAGGAAGGACATAGAGTAAATATATAGGTAGAACATTAACTTATAGTTAATAAAGAAGAACAAGGTAGATGCATAGCGAGATTTTTTTCACTATTTATTACCCTTATCCTTACGTCCCTGTTTCTATCTATAGATTACTTATACGTTAGGGCTCCTTATTATTCTTACTCTCCTTAGGTATATATCTAGACCAGCATTACCTAGGGTCTTTTTGTTGCCTATTCTGCAATTAGATAAGAGCTAGAGATATTAAATATTTTCAAACCAATTCTTCCTCTTTGTAACCCCTAGTTGAATCTATTTTTCCTATTCCTCTGCTTACTATTAACAGATTTGCCTGTGCTTTTACAATCTCCTTATTTATATTAAGAGTATATTAGTTCATAAGCATGTTACAATATACCACAATTTTCATCAAGTTAGTATTCTCTATTTACTCTATTAGTAAACTACTAGATATTGCTTCTAACAATAACGTATATAGTAATAATATTAGGTAGACAGCACTTGTAGGTCTCCTAGTACTTAGTACACTATACACGTACAGTATATTAAAGATAACTACATTTATAGTAAACTTGAGTATAGTTATATATCTTACTAGAGGTTGGGATAGTTTATTAATAAAGTCTAGTTATAAAAGTCTAGTTGAATTTGAAGTCCCGCTCTAATATTAAAGGATAATATCATTACTTCTTAAGCATAGGTACGGAGGAGAGAGGCTTATAGACAAGGTACCCTTAGCTATAATATAATGGATATTAGCCCAATTCTACATAAAAGTTTAAACTAGCTAACAGGAAATGCATGTAACTTTTCTTATCCTATGCTCTTTTATTACCTAAGAGCTTACTTCTTATTGGTATACTAAGTTGTGTCTTTGCCTAAGACAGTAGTCTAGATGCAGGCAGGATAAGAGAGAGGCTTAGCTTTACTAGAAATAGTATTAGTTGATAAGCTGCGCAGGTAACCTTCCACCTCTTAATATTAAAAGAGCCATTGCTTCTGTCTGTTTAACCTCCCTTACTAGTGTTATTTCCCTTATATTATCCTATAGAAACCAATCCAAGACGCTGTATATTAAGAAGTAAATTATTTATTGTAGTAATCTCATAATGTTCGTATATTAGTATCCCCTAAGTCCTAAGAAGCAGATTCCTCCCAGAGTACCTAGCAGCAGGATAATAGTAGGTAATAAGATCAAAACTTATTATCTCTATTAACAACGCTGCCGTCTCCGCTGCTTTTATAAGGATAACAACAATTAGTAGGAAAATAGAAGTAATATCAGCACAAGCAGCTGTGAAATTATTCTAGATAACTTCATTAGGCTTATTTTTAAGAACTACTATATATAGATCTCTATAAGACTTCTATATACTGATATAGATACATCCTACTAAGCACTGCCCTAAATATTATAATTCACCCCTATAACTTAGTCCTATAAGTACTCTAGTATATGCCCTAGTGCTAGGGGTTAAATACAAATAGTAGGTTCTAGCTAATAAGTAATAAAGTGCTTAGATTTTTATGCAGCCCCCCCCCCCCTAATAGTTACTTCGTAATGATGTTTATATGCTAAAATACTTTCCCCACTTTATTAAACGGATTTAACTTCCTTTATATTCAGATAGCTAGGCACTAATATATAGCATAGATAGGAACCAAGTAAGTTGACTAACTAGCGCTTTTCTATTTATAGGGGACTAACCCCTACCCCTCTATAATTCTCTACTGCTTTGTAGGCTTACAGCTATAGATATCCTAGATAATCCTAGAGTAGTCTAGCAAGGAGCACAGCCTATTTGAATTAGGTAGCTACTAAGAGTAAATTGTGGTATTCCATTTCGTTGGCGCCTTATAACTTAAATTATTTCCCTATAAAGCAATGCTACAATTATCCCTAAGGTAATTACTCCTTTACTTTATCCTATCTCTAATCTTCTAATAGCCTACTAGCATGTCAGGGGATAAGGTTTTAATATCACTAGTATTAAATAATAGAAGTAATATGTTATTGTTAAAGCTAGCAAGGATACAAATAGTTTACAAGTATTATAAACAGGTTTTTCAGCACAAATCTAATTATAAGTAAGTTTTCTCTAGACTTCTATCCTTAGGCACCTAAACTTACTTAATTACAGGAAGTACATAGATAGATATAAACAACTATACACCTGTAAGATAGAAAGCTACAAGAACCTACAAGGCTTTATATATAAGGGTAGACTCTTATATTATAAATATAAAGTATATAAACTATAAGTACAAACCAACATCAGCTTATAATATCTATCTAAGGACTATAAACGTAGTAAACCTAGGTCCAGCTTTACGCAGAAAGAGAGTCAGTATCACCTACCTAATAAGTATTACTCTTATCTTAATATTAACTCTACTAGATCTTAATGAACATATATACAGAAAGTATCCTAACTTTTATTAAAGCTATAAAGGAATATATTTAGAGAGTAGTATCTCTAATAAAGTTAATAAAGAGTATAATCTCTACACAGAAGTTAAACTTCTACACAAAGAAATTAAAGTAACAGATAACTATTTATATAACCTAGAAGCTGCAGTTACAGTACTCCAGTAGGTACCCTTAAGTACATAGCGCTTGAGATATTTTGGCAGAACATCTTTTCGCTACTTAGCTTAATAAATAGCTTAATCTATTCCTTAATAAGCTGGCAAAAGTCCAGTATTCCTATTTTAATAGTTAATTCCAAAAACTACGTTATCCCAGCTACTCCTGCTCCTATCCTCAGCTCTAATAATAACCTTATTCTCCTTAGAATCTACCTATACCTAATCTAGAGTTATAGGAGCCTGTTAAGCATATAGGTAGTACAGAGGAGTTTACTCTTTAATACAGGAACACTATATCCAAATCCTTGTTCTTCAACCAATAGTAAGAAATATTGAATATTTTTGATATTAGTATACACTCTTAGCTATACAACCCTTCCTTAAAATAGCAAGGGTCTAAAGCCACTAGTTAAATAGCTTCGCCTGTCACGGAAGTCAGCAGGTAATTATCCTATACTAGTGTATAAAGCTTAATTGGCTCATAATCACCTAGCCTATACCCTAATCACGTCCGTACCTTATTTACAGTTGTTAGGCCTCACTGCCCCTTACTACCCTTGCTGCTTTGCATTAACAACAACAACTACTATAAATATCGCAAAACTTCACAAAATTAGAGAATAAACTAAAGAGCTACTTTCAAGTCTAAACATAGTTATTATAGAAGTTAAAGCTAGTAAGGTATAAGAAGATATCCCTCCTGTAAATAAGATCTCTATTAAAATTATCAATAGCTTTAGTAGAAGACTATCCTAAATAATCTTAGAAGTAACTGCATTACAGTAGAATCTCTAGTTATTAGTTATAAAATTACTAATATAAGCCCTAAGCGCAAGATCCCAGAGATAAACAAGTCCTACTAAACCCCCAGCCCAAAATCTAGAGGATAATATAGTAACCCCTCAGCTCCAACAAATATTGATACTACCTATATCCTTATATTATACCTGCAATATATCTGAATTAGGTAAGTAGGTTGAATATACTGTGCAGAAGGTAATAGTAGAACTAGGGCTAGAATATATAAAGAGATATAGTTATATCCTATTCCATGTAAAGTTAGTACCTTATATTAATTAGAAGGAGGTTTTAAAGAGGATCTCTAAGCTACAAGGTGGCAAGATTTTAGGAGTATCTTTCTAAAAAGCTATTCCTAGGATTATCTACGCATATATAGAGTACAAGCTAGAGTTTTTATTTCCTAAGTTCTTAAGTATAATTGCAACTATCACAAACTCTAATCCACTACAAGATTTCCAGGCTATAATTAACAACCCCCCTAATAAGGTTATTCTATATTATATAGGACCCCTGCTTATAGACCTTCTATAGAATAATTTACTATATCCTAGGTTATAGCTTATAGAAAGGGGGGATAGCAACCTTCTAGGGATTAATACTATTTACTGGTATATCAGTACCTATGAGTCAACACCTACTGCTATATATACTAAGGACAGCCAAACTGGATCTCTAAACCTATTATTAGCTAGGGTAGACAAGATTTAGATTATTATTAGTAACAATAATACAGAGAGGCTAGAGAGGTTATTATATAAAGAATTCCCTAGTTCTCTATTATATTCTTAGTTTATATACTACTACAGTATCCTTCTTAGACTAGACTAGTTAGATAAGAAACAAATTGCATATTCTATAGTAACACAGCGCCCCAGCAACATAATGTGTACCATTCCAGGTACCTATTATTATCAGGTCTGAAATACTGGCGCAAATATAGCACTTGCTATTAACTTCAAGCTTAGAACCCTAGTAGATTATAAAGACTACAAATGGTGTATAAAAAGCAGAAGATATAGTCTATATACTCTGACCAAGATTAATTTCTATCCTAAAGTTATAGGTTAAAGTCGCAGGATACCAAAGGAGACAACTTCTATCTCTATTAAAAAGCTAAATTCTAAATATAATAATAGTGGGCTCTATCACATGCTAAAAGTTCGTTTGAACCCAGTAGATAATATTAATAGGATAATTGACTTTTGCTTAGCTAAAGGTATAGACCTAGAATGGCTTGCTTATTAGGACTTAAAGCATTTAAGGGAGTAACTTGCCTAGTTTTTACCTAGAGAATACCTTAATAATACAATCTTGCGTATATTACTTCAAATTATTACTACTAGTTACAACTTTATAGTGGTAGAGTCTATAGCCCTTAAGGCTGCGTATCTAAAGCCCCCTAGGGATATCCTAAAAGCTTCTAAGCACATATAGGGTTTTATCCTTCCATTCTACATTAATTACTAAGATTAGGCAGCTTAAGCGCATAAGAACTACTAGGTTATTACTATCTTTGATTGCAATATAAACCTACTTATATTATATAGTTTAGATAGTAAACTTACAAATAGATAGGTAGTAGCACTAGCTTCTATAGTGCAACATGCCTAGATAGATATAGCTCTTAATAATGTAAGTTATTTTAATACTAGAACCATGAGATCTAACATGAAATAGCTGCCTATAAACCCTAATAATACCTCTTATACTTTATACTGTTGTCTTACAGTTAAGTATCATTTAGAATAGAACCCTATACTAGAACCAACTAATCTTAGAAGTTATTACTTATAGAAACTTATTAGTACACTTGTGTTTTCAAGTTATTATAGTATCCTCATTGGAAATGATAGCTGGTTACTATTATTACTAGGTCTACTCCCTAAGAACTTTTTGCTATAGAAATAATTATATCTATAGTTAAGTATACCAATTAATCACCTGATATATAATACTTAAATAATCCCTAGACTATTAAAAAGTGTAATCTAGAGGGCTTTATTGGATAGCAGCTATCCCCTTACTCTTAACACCTAAGCCTAATTACTATAAATAGTGTTACAGTGCAGTATAGACCCACTATATTATAATAGCAAGCCTTCTTACCTATCTAGTACTATTAAAACTATTCTTGAGCTGGTTAAAGATATACAGCAAATAGATGCTAATCTTTATACACCTATCTTTTAACAGAAGCTCCTTTTTATCCAACTTGCGCTCACATTTCAGAGCAAGGTTAAGCTAGAACAGAGGTTAATAAACCAAGTACGTTAAGCCTAGAAAAGACAACGCACTGCAGGTGAAGCCTTAGCACTACTTAATAATTATAGAAAAAGCGCTAAAAGGAGAGTTCTTAATACTATTATCTCTAATATAGAGGCTAAAAACTGTAATCTCTTGTAGAAGTATCTTAAGAGTTTTATTATCTTAGGAACAAGGCTTAGTTACCTTTCCTTCTACCTTAGCCTATAGTTATTATCTATATTTCCAGTAGTTACTATATAGCTATTTAAATTTATACTTCTATTTCACTCTAGTCAGCTAGTATTCTATAATCTTACTTAGCTAATTCATACTTCTAAGTAGGTAATCTAATCTCTTTTATGGATATCACTTACTATTAATAGCTATTAGGTAATTATAGAGGAAGAGGCTAGGTTCTTTACAATGTAGTTCCTACTCCTTTAGCATAATCTTATACCCCTAGCCTCTTTTGATTATTGTTTACTAGGAGTCTCTTTACATTTCAATCTTAATAGCGACAAAGTGAAATTACAGCTTAAAGAACTCTCTTAGATTATTCCTTTGAAAAGGCCAAGAGAGGCAATATAATAAGTTACCTTACAACATCTGCTATCCCCCTCTAGGTCTAAACTTAAGGCTACTAATCTAAGTCCAAATATAAATAGATAGAGGACCTTTCTTCAGATAATAATACTACTAAATCTTAGGATATTTGGAGGGGCGCTGTTACAGGTAGGAATTATTAGTATATATTATAGCTTTAGAATTACTAAAGGTATTTCCTCTTTTAATAATAAAGCTTACTAGAACGTAATCTTTAGAAAAAGGTGATGCTTGCTATAGCTCTGTTTACTCACCCTATTTTTCAATCTTATATAATTAAGGATACCCTAATCTAGTAACCAGCTATTTTTATTATTAATTAAGTACCTTATCCTAGAATACTCTACAAAGAATACCCTTTGAAATACAGCTATATCCTTACTATTATACTATAGGTTTATAGAGAACTTCTATAGGTGGCTCCGTACCAAATATAATACTAATATTAGTTAGCTTTAGGTTGCAGTGCAGCTAGTATCTATTAGGCATAGTATTAGGATAATAGTAATATTGTTAAAGGCTATCTTGGGCCCTTACTATAGGAAGAAATAATCCTTTCTCTACCTTAGTAAAGTAAGAGACGTAGCTAAGATTTATAGCCTCTTTAGTTCAAAGCAAACTTCTTCCTCCTTGCCCCTAGTAGTTGTTATAGTGCTAGTAAATGCAACTCAGCTTACAGTGCTGGCTAGTAAGACTAAGGGCAAATAGAAAGCAATTGTCATAAAACTCTATAGGATGGTTAAAGTTAAGAACAAAATATAGACTTCTAACTAATTTTTTCAACTAAAAAGTTGTTTCCAACTTTTCTAAGGGGCTATCTAAGTTTCTAGAAGTTAAATCTAGCAAGGCTACTATAAGGATACATTTAAATAACTACTAGGTTAATATAACCCACTAGGTCAAAGTAAGTAATTTCAGTTAGAAGAATAATATCCAAGTAGGAAAGTTTAATTATATCTTTATACACTGTATAGTAGGTAGAGCATAGATACTAGTAGGAGGACCCAATCTAACTAACTAATCCTATACCAAGACTAACTATACTAATACTAATAATCTAGGAGGATATTAAATTGCCAGATTCAACAATTTAGGAACTAGTAATAGGCATACCTAATTTTTATACTAAGGAGCTACTGTATCTAGCTACAAGCTACTAGAATTATAGGGAGGGAAGGGTAGAGAGTAAAAAGGGAGGGTAGAGACAAGAGCCAATTAGCGATTTACTTTAGTAGTCTTTCAATTTATTAGATTATAGAGAAGGGTATCTTACTATATAATACATAGATAATAAGAAGAACTATTATATAGGGAGGAGACTCCTTTAACTTTTACTATATATATCCTTTGTTATAACTCTATAGAGGGTTATATATGAATATAATATTAGCTAAGGAGGAGGTTAAGATAAAAGATTAAGAGGTAAACATATTAACTGTTAGGTTTCTCTTACTTACTTACTAAGGATTCCCTATACACCAACTTCACTATAATTTAGATTTCTAGCTCTGAGCTGGACCTCTATAAGATTTAGCTAGTATACTATAAGTAGGTTGCATCTAAGGGTATTTATAAGGTAGTTATTTGTTGCTTAGATAAGAACTATATTAAGGAGACTTTCAAGAAGAGCATTTGTAGATCCTATTCTAAAGATAACAAGAATTCCTGCTACACTAATACTGTGAATTATATAGAATTCCTTTAACAAGGTCTAAAGGATAAGAACTAAGAGGTCCAGCAGTTCTACTGGGATATTCTTCAAGTAATAAACTAGGCTCTTTCACGAAAAGTATGTCTTCTTTTATTATATCCTGAACGTTCTACTAACTATGAATTACTTTTACTAATAGCAAGTAGTTAATGTCTCTATAACTATAATACATTAGAAGCAAGATTAGATCAGCCTAATAAGGATAGGGGCTATTATCCACTATCTTATATACAGAGTTATAGTATCTAGATTAATCCAACCTCCATCTCTATTAACTCTAAGGCTATAACAAATATATCTTTCTATCTAATCTAGCTAGGGGTAAACTGGTTCAGCGTGGTATCTATTATTGGTGTTTTACTATTCCTCTATATCTATTGCCTATAGCATTATTACAGAATTGCTAGTATTATAGATCTAGTACTAATAGGCACAGATTCTCCTACTCTTCTTAACAAAGTATCCACCTATCTACAAATAGCTAAACTTCTTAAGGCTATTATAGTCCTTAAGGCTACTTGTTATAGCAAAGCACTTATAGTAAAGACTCTTATTCTAGAAAAACGTTAGAAACATCTAGAGATTCTTAGGATAAGAACTCTAGCATAGTTAGAATTTACTAGCCTTCCCTTTTTAGATAATATAAGTAAGTTTACACATACAACTTTGTATAATCACCTTAAAGACTATACTACAAAGCTATACACATACATTAAGTATATATTATTCTAGAACACTAGAAATAACATTACTTAGAATAATAGGATACTTTCAATTTATATACTAGTAAATAATCCACTTATTCCATATAATTCCCCAATTACAGGTATTAGATTAACTAATACCCTAATAACGCCTGAAAGCTATAAGGAGTATAAGTATAGTAAAAGATACAAGATGCTTTAAAAATATAGGCTAGGAGAATAGTATTAGGTGAGTAAAAGAACTTTAAGCACTTTAACAACGTCTCTCCAAAATTATAAGGGTATTGTCTAACATGTCTTTTCTACCTTATACAGTTGGGAAGGATAGCGTAATATCTAAAATAAAATATTTAAAGACACAGATGCAGCCCTACTGCAGTGAAACCAACTTTAGCTTTACCCTAGGTACGTGCTATACAATATAGTAAGGGAATAGGGCTAAAATATAGATAGTAAGTAATATTAGCAGCATAGCGTAACCTAAATTATAATGTAAGAGTATATAGTAAACTCTCTATAGATACTATTTCACTAGGTTTATATAGTTTATAATAAATAGCATATCTTTTAGTATCCTAAACACAGCATAGTGTAAACTTACTAAGAATGCCCTTACTACTCTTTACCTACCCTCTTAAGCTACTGCTTAATATCTTATATTTTAGTTTATTCTATTAATAGGAACTTCTTAATCTTTGTTTTATCCAGGCTTTTTATAACGCTGTAATAATATTTCTATATAAAAAGTTCTATAGAAACTACAAGACTATAGAAATATTCCTTTATACTATTCTCTATTACCTAATACTAGCTTTATATATGAAATATATAGATCTATAGAACCTCTTTACCACTAACTATATACTACTCTACTTAGATCTCTATATATTATTTGTAGATATTCTACATCTTCTAGAAGGCGTAAAGGTTACTTAGATAGATACTATCTACTATAGATACCCTAAAGCCTTTATAGTACTACTTCTTTCCTATCTCCTAAATATCTACCAATTAGAGATTTAGGTAGATAATTGATCTTGCATCTCCTCCCACTAACTCCTAGACTTCTGGATATTGCCAGTACATTATAGATTAAGGTATTATTTATTTAATAGCCTTAAATGGATTAATGTCCTCTCCCTTCCAATTTCCATCTATAATTTGGTACTACTATTTGGACTATAATCTCTTATAACACTCTATACTTAGGGTATCTATAAACTAGCTAAGAAGGAACTATTTCTTCCTCTATTAAGTAATATCTCTAAGCTTAGCTTTACCTATGTAAATCTTAGACCAGAATCTCTTATAAAGATAATACTTGCTTGTACAAAGCTGAAGAAGTTCAAATTTATTAGACTAGCTAACACTTAGGTAGCAACTAGTCTCCCTCTAGTTCTTGAGGCTCTTAAAACCTTTAGCAACTCTCTAGAGAGTATATATCTTAAAGATAAGAATATCTATCCTCCTACCCCTATTAGCTAGTTCTTGCAATTCCAATTATTATAAAAGTTTATTAGCGATACTACTATACTATATATATACTCCCTAGCTAGCAGCCAATACTTGTCAGTTCAGCTATTTTCATCTATATTTCCTTAAAGTATAAAGAAGATTTAACTTCAAAATATATATCCTTGTCTTCTTGACCAGCTTAGTAGTTCCTAGGCTATTCTAGACAACATTATCCCTAAAGGCCCTCTACCTTTTCTAGAACTCTACGTAGTTACTCTTATATACAGCATTAAACCTTCTGATACATATACTAGAGCAGATTCCCTAAACTCTAGGTTTTATAAAGGTATAGTAGAACTCTAGATTATAGACTAGTGTCTCTATAACTAATACAACCCTAAATATAGTAGCTATATTAGCTATAAATATAATTGTAAGGAGTGTAGTAGATAGAACTACGACTTTTATAGAGATAATAATTGCTTGTTCTACAATATGCCTACCACTATAGTACCTATACTATAATAGAGGTTTTATCTCCCTATCTAATTTGTGAATGGCTTGCTTATAAAGTATAGGCATATATTATATTAAGGTTAATAGGTTGGGATTTTATATACACTTTTATGAATTGGTTTTAAATTATAAGACTTTATATTTTGCTAGTTTTGTCTATTCTATAACCTTTCTAGATAAGTACTTATAAAGACTAGCTATTGCCTTGCATCTGTTCTAGTAATACAGCTACTTTACTTAAATGAAGTGTTTTATATTCTAGTAGACTCTTACTTGTTTCTATAGGTCCAACTATAACTTACTATACTTCTTAGTATCTTTTAAATAAAGTATATACTTTTAGGCTTACCAAAAGTTAGAATCTTCTTCTTAATCTTTCTCTAAAGCTATAGGGCCTTAGAAGTTGGGGAGGGTTATAGTCATAATAGGTACGAAGGCGAATAAAGAGAAATATACACATTTAAACTTGAAATCTACTTTCTATTCATAGAGGAAGGTTTAAATAAAAGATGAGATGCATTACTTTTCTAATACTATTGTCTTTTTTAAGGGTAATTCTCTACTAAAGTACTTAGATATAGCTTATAAACTTAAAAACTTTACTATAATTTATACTATCTATACAACTATTTTTACTTACTTAATAGCTAACTATAGCTCAAATCTTATATCTTCTTATCTAACAGCTATTAGAGAGTTCTATTCTAAATTATTCTTATTAGGGATAGGATTATAGTATCTAAATAGAACTAATTAGTTAATGCTAAATGTATCATAGATTGAAATATTAGATAGTCTGTCACAGAAAGGAATCTATCTTTAGGTATTTTGGGTCCTTCTAATACTTTATCTTCTATTAGTTATATAGGAATATCTCTATATAACTTATATTCTACTCTTGAACAGTCTTCTGTTACTAGAGGCAATAGTAGAGTAAGTTGATATCTAGCTATATCCTTATAATCCTGAATATAAAAGATACTATAATTATATATATTTCCTAAGAGCCCTATATAATTCTTAATTGCATATACTAGGGTATCTAAGTCCTAGCTATTTAAGAAGTCTCTATAATAACTATATCCTGTTATACTATTACACTCTCCTTATATATTACTCTTATATTACTTACCAGTTGTATCTCTATTACTAAGAAGAAAGTGACTATTAATATTATAGTATTTTAATGTGTTCTATATTGTTTCATAGTATAAAGCTGGGATTCTTATTAAGTACTTAACAGGACATACTCCTTTATTTACTAGGTTAGGATATACTATATAAGCTTTGTGATTATATAAGTTAAGACCTCTTCTATTCTAATAGGAAGGAAATATAAGTTCTAGGCAAATACTATCCAAGTAAAACTTGTTAAGAAATTCTTTCTGTAGTAGGAAATGTCGCTCTAGTATACCTTTAGGATCCCCCTATGAGTTCATGTAATTATACCCTATTACCTTCTAAGAGAGAGCTTCTTATGTCTTGTTATAAGAGCCCCAGAAAGACTTCTCTAGGTCTAGGATTAGTAATAGAAATTCTCGTTGTTTTGAGTTTCCTGCTACTATACAGAAGTCCTTTAGGAAGGTAGTAATATTCTAACTAAGTAGAAGATAGTAGCTACAGGGTTATTATCTAGTAGAAGATTATATATTATAAGAATATACATAAGTATACCTCCTACTTAAGGGATAATCTCTATAGAGCTATTAGGATAAGAGAATATTAGAGATGGTATCTAGTATACTAATATATCCTACAGCATAGTATAGGAGGTATAATTTAAGGTTACAAGATTACTATATATAGAATTAAGACCTAGCTCTGTTAAGATATTAGTATATAGTTATTTCTATAGCTTTAATATCTTACTTTAGCTACTATAGAGAATATAAGAATGTTCTAACAGTTCTCTAGGCAATATAATTGGGTTAATACAGAAATGTCCTAGTTGTAAAAAGCATAGGAGCCTCTAAAATGCTAGAGTAGGCAGGAGAGTAAGAAGATAGATTATCTATAATTCCATAATTCTGGCCTTAGTTTCTTGGACAGTAACGCACTTAATATACCTAGGTACCTAGGTACTAAAGAAAATGTATAGCCTCCTAGAAACCCCACCCTGTAATTTGATCTTCGCGTTATAATCCTAAATTAAAGAGACTAATTATGTTGTAAAACTTCTCAGTTGTTTGTAAGGACGCTTGAAATTTATTCTAAAATAATTATTTGTTATAGCAGTGAAGTATCAATAATATGGGAGGGAAACTGGGTTATTTAATTAATCTAGATATACTAACTTAATATATACTACAGCAGTATATCTAAGTATATATCTAAATATAGCTTTTATAAAGGATATAAATTAGTATATAAAATCTAGTTCCCTATAATAAACTAGTGGTAGTTATAGTAATCTAGGTAAGTATAGGGAGAGGAATAGGTAGTATCATTCCCTTATAAAATGATTTCCTTTTCTGGAAAACACTAGCTGTAAAGCCCTATAATAGCGCTATACTAGCTGTAGAGCCTTATAATAGCGTTATACAGAGCCTTACACTAGGATATACATAGAGTTAACATTAACCTAGTTTCCTAAGAAAGGGACTACAGTAAGAGTATTAATTATAAGCTAGTAGTGGTAGATTACAAGGGAATATGCTGTTGGAGTAAAGTAAGTTACTAGAACTTATAGCAGTTGCTTGCTAGTAAAATAGATTATCTCTAATACAGCTGGCTGAGCATAACTACGCTGCGGCCAATAGTAAAATATTAGGGTAACTAAATTAATAGAGTTGGCATTAATAGTGAGATGAAACAATGCTAGCATTATAATCTTCCTTAAGCTAAGAATTGAAGCCTAGATATCTTGCAATAATCTAGAAAGGGGATTAGTAGCTATTAAACTCTTCTTCCTTTTCTGCTATAAACTCCTAATCCACAGCAGTAATAGATTCCCATCTTAATTTTTTCCCTTTTCTACCCTTCAATCCTAGATACATAGTAGAGGGATTTAATATATTATCTATATCTAGCCTTACTTTCTTCTATATAGACTAATCCTTTAGTTTAAAAAGCCCAAATATTAGAAACTTTAGGCAGGTGATATTTACTTAGAGGTGAAATACTACTAAGAATTAGTATACTAAACTCACTATCCTAGTAAATATATAATAGTCTATTAGAGTAGTAAAAAGTTTATATAGATGCTCTAGCTGCTGGCTACGTGTAATACAGTTTATATATTAACTCTACTAGAGAAATAAGTGCTGATAGTTATATCTCTAGGTATATTTTAGCTAGTATAAAGCTTAACTTAGAAGAAGAGCTTGTATAATATACCAGATTAACCATTTATAGATAAGATGTTATTTAATAAGTAGGACTATGGATTGAATCCATTTCCAAGTATTTAAGTAATATTTTAGATGAATTACAATAGCAAACAGATACTTTACAGTATCTTTCTTACTCTTTGTCCACTCTATTTATATTGTGAAAATAAAGATATATTAGATATTAAGACTCTTGAAAAATAGCCATTATATTATAGTTATCTAACTATTAGATTTCTGCTGCTAGAACTAAATCTACCTTATCTCCCTAAGCTTTTTTTTAGTATGCATTAACTTTATAGGCTCCTATATTTTATTACTAACCTCTACTACCTATTCTAGAGTAACCTTACAAGTAATATTGTTACTTAATACTAACTTGTATATTATATAACTTAGTCTTAAGCTCCTTAGTAGTATATAAACTAATTGTAGTTTTACTATATAGTAGCCTTATACTTGGTATTAAGCTAAGTGTATAATAATTAAAAAGTACTGGTAATACTACTTTTATATCAGCTTGTGTCATTATTGGAGGAAATTCTATTAGCTGGTTAAATGTTCTAGAAATAATGTGATGAAAAGCTGATAGGAATGCTATAATAGTAGTACTTAGATATACCTGCCTAATATACTTTGTATGCCCTTTAGAGTCTTAAATAAGAAGGAAAAGACTAAATAGACTAAGCTTAAGGGCATATAATCCTGCAAAAAGATGCTTAATAGCTTAAGGATAAAAGATTCCTCCTATATCTTTACTAAGACTTATACTATAGCGCTCTTTAAAAATATACTAAAAGAGAAGAAATATTAGGACTTGGAAGAGTAGAATAACTAGGGTAATAATTAAGTATATAATACCTATAACTAGTTTAGATATATATCTTAAATAAATTCCTTAAATATACTAATGTATACAAGATTTGTATAGATTAGAAGAAATATTCCCTAGTAAATATTAAAAGATATCTGTCTCTTTTGTACTAATGTAATTAAAGGATTAATAAGTAGTAAGAGCCAGAGAGTAAAGACTAATCTTTTGAGTTGAAGAATAGCGCCAGCGCTTACTAAAAGGCCTTAGAGGAGGATATAGGAAAAAAAGTAGTTACTTGCCTTTGGAAGGTTCTTTGCAAGTGTTATAGCTAAAAATCCTCTATTCTTAACTTTATTTATAATACTAGTAATTCCTACTGAAAGTGATAAAATAATTGTAACTTAAATAAATAAGAAGTAGAAGAAGTAGTTCTGTACTTTCAGGTCAATATATACTTTTGAAGGTTCACCCTATACATAAATAAGGTACTCTAGGGAATATAAGAATAGCCTAGGGAATATAGCAATAATCAGTAGAGGTAAAACTCCCTGAATTACTCTAAGGGACTATATTAGAAGATTATTAATCTATGTTAGCTACGCAACAGCTTTTATAAGATAGATAATCTGAGAGAGAAGCCTAGTAAAGGTAACTAGGACTATATATAGCACAGCAAGTATGCTAATAAGGTAGTTTGAAATAGCTGTATAAAGACACCTTCTCTGCTATAAAATATATATATTGTCCTATATAATGTCTTCTACATAGAGTGGCATAATTTGAGGTATTAGATACCCTGCTTTTAGGTGAATAACACTCTAATATACTATACTTATAGTTGCTAAAGAGTGAAATGTAACAAAAGCAGATTGAAGTAGTAGATATTTAGTAATATCTTCCTGGTCTTGCTTGACATATAGATAGGTTTTACACAGTTTCTTATAATAGAAGTAAATAGTATTAACCTTAAGAGAGGAGCTTGTAAATGGAATTTGAAATTTAAACTATCTACTAATAGAAGGTGATATTGTCTCACGTTTAACCTAGTCTAGACCTTTTTATATACTTTCTAGGGTGCAATGAATTAATCTAGTTTCTAGTATTTCTAAATGTTGAGCAATATTCTTATAGGACTTTACCTTTTCCAAAAGTGCAGAGTAATCTTAGTTGAAAGTTATACTGTCTACACCTCCCAAAAATACAGTTAATTCTCTTCTAAGCTAGTACTTATCCTAGTGTTTAGGTATAGAATTAATAAGGATAGTTGTAAGGTTCTTGCGTAGATAGTACTACTTTATAATTACAAAGCTTTCAAGTTTACTCTATATTATCCAATATATATATACTGTGAATATCAAGCTTAGTAAGAAGTAAACCTAGTAGCAGCTAGAGTAATTAAGTCAAATATTTGACCATCCAAGCGTATCTAGTCTACTTACCCTATTAGTCTTGCTTTTTCCATGAATATAGTTGATAGGGATTAGAATTGGAAGGAAAAGAGCAGTAGTAGGGGCAAAGACTTAGAGAATTATTCTAATATAACAGTAGAAGAAGTACTAATCTAGATGAGTTTTACACGTAGGAAGACCTAGATACAATCTATATCTAAAAGAAGTATATAACTATATATACTATCCAGTAGATTAAGATAAGGCTAGGCTACTTTAGTTAGCTATTTTGAATGCCTGTGGGATGCCTATATACTAAATTAAAGGGTAGTAGCTATAGAGAACTAAAAAGAGAAGAATTTCACAGATAAACACAAAAATAGAAGTAGATACAGAGGCTAAGAATAAACTAAGAGATAGTCCACTTAATTGTTAGGCTTTCAAAAAGCTATTTGTTAATGGATTATCTATTAGAGTAAATATAGTTTGGAATTTTTAGTAGGTAGACTAATGGGGTTTAAATCCGCAGAGGGGTTACGTTTTATACTTACTAGGAGGAAAACTAGCATAGGTACTTTAGTTAGAAAGATTCCTTATATGCACCCACTAGCCTATTTTAGAAACTACTATTTTCTACTTAGTAGGTTTATTTAAGCAGAGGCACCTATGTTAGCTTTATGTATATATACCCTATATTACTAGAAGATATAGACTTAGCTTTAAGATTAATAAAGGTAGGAAAGACTAATAATATATATACTTTGTTAAGAACTCTTAGGATTTTACATCTAACTAGGGATCCTGTAGAAAGACCTATAGATATAAAGATATTTATTAATTACTAGAGGCTTTAGATCTCTAGAGGTAGGAGGCGTCTTAATTTTTATAGACGACACCCCCTTCTAAATAACTAAGAAATATTAATAATATAGAAGGGACTATACAATCCTCTGAATATAGTAATTCAGAGTTTAGTAATAATTTACACTAGATAGTAAATTATTACACCTCTAAGTATAAAGTACTATTTAAGATTATAAGAAGTTTAAAGTACTTAGTGCTTTTACGTTTATATAATTAACTAATTGCACTTGCAACTCCTACGCCTTTACCTTCTAGGGAAGATAAACCTCTAGAAGAGTGTACTAACGCCTCTAAGACTATATATAAAGACTGTAAAGATATATACTAGGATACTCTCTATAAAGATTCCTATGTAGATAATAGCAACTATAGAGATAAAGCTAACTAGAATCTTCTCTTCTATAAGAACGAGAATTTGGAAATAGCTTCTAAAGGTATTATACTGGAAACTCCATTACTATTTATTCCTAAGAACAATATTTACCCATCTAACTTCTTTAATAAGGCCTTTGAGTTTCTTAGGTTTAAGGAAGTAGAGAAGCCTAATAACCTCAAGCTAAGTGTAGATACCAGCCCCTTGCAACAACATAAATTGCGGGATTATTATAGAATTATTAATAGTTACGTTTTAAATCATTGGTTTAGGCTTCTACATGAAATTAACGTGTAGTACCTAGTAATAGGTCTAGTATAAGACCTTAGAATATTAGTAGATGCAAAGGCCGTCTTTACGCTACTCCTAGAGGGTAGACCTCTTATACTATATCTTATATATAGTCTTCTGTACGCATTTATCCCTAGACCTACTATAATTATAGAAATACAGCTAGGGGAGGACTATAAAGCACTTTTATAACCTAGCTTCAGCTTTGCACTAATTGTAGGGAACTCTCCCTCCTAGTTCCTTATTATAGGTTATATAGAGACAAGAAGAATCCTAGTAATTACATCTAGAGATCCAAATATATTGCTGGAGACTGTGAACTCTCTACTATACTATAATTAGGAGCGTACGCATTAAGATATAAGTCCCCTCTAGAGAACTAGAGTAGCTCTAACTACTATTTTGCAGTCTAGCCTTGTATACCCCTATATTAAGTCTTCTCTTCTTGCAATCCATTTCACTATAGGATTTCTACTAGCTCTGCCATTAAATATCAAAATTAAAGGCTAGGACGACCTTTAGTTACGCTTTTTAATGACCCTGCTTTACCTATACAAAAGGAATTACATATTTAAAAGGATTGGATTACCTAACAAAGTTCCTCTAATTTCACTTTTCAACTGCAGAAGATTAATCAACTACTAAGAAGACTTAATTAAAGAGTTTAATAGTATGCTAAAGCTTCCTAAATACAAGGGTATAATATATTAAGTGCTTCTCTAAAAACCACTAACTATTACAGAGAGGAAGATGTTGCGTATCCTGTAGTACATTTATAATATTAGATCTATCCAGATTTTAAGATGCTTACAGACTGCGCTGGTCCAGCCCTTAGAAGTAATAAATCTAGAAACAACCAGCAATATTGCAAGGCTTTGCTATATTTATAAATACTTAGAGTAGATAAAGCTATATAGATACCTCCATCTTGCATATACCTATTACCTTAAATACTACTACTTTGAAATATACTAATATACAGTAGATATCCTTATAGGTGCTAAATAGTGTAGCTAGAAAGAGAAGCAAAGGGCTTCTAATTATAGAATAACTACTTCCTATAAAAGTGGGCTTAGCAGGTTACCTATTATAATAGTAACTAATAGAATTAACAAAAGCTTCACAACTCTTAACCTAGTTGAGAAAGGTAAGTAGGCCTTGAAGGTAGTAAAGGTTAATATTATAAGAAGAATCCTTCAGACGTATAGAGGTTATAAAAAGGATATTAAAAGAAGCATCACTCTATATCTATAAGAAGGCTAGACTATGTATTATATTCTTTACAGTATATCCTACTTAAGCCCTAGGATTTTGCTCTTATTCCCCAGCTAGGAGATGCTAGAGCTATTATTAGACTTAGGAGGTTTCAAGTTAGAGAGATATAATAGAGAGATACTCTCTAAGCCTCTAAGACTTTATAAGTAGGTTATGCGTCTTTATAGCAGGACCTTACTAAGAAAGGTATCTAGCATAGATAGACTAACTAAGATAGAAGCAAGGTGGTTTAGGATAGCATTGTAGATACTTAGGCTAGAGCTTTTAGAGCCTGTTCCAATAGCAATACTAGATCTACTATCTTCCAATTAGTATTAAGGGTTACCTGCGTTTCAAGACCAAAACCCTAAAGAGTTTCATTAGAAACTAGTTCACTTCTTTAATAGAATTTAGGCAGAATATTACCTTAGTAGATATATTATCTAGTATATAAAGATAGTATAGTACCCTATGTTTTACTTGATAGTTACAATATATCTTCTAAACTGTATACTATAGTATATTTCTCTATAACTTCACTACTAACATATCTATAGGGATAGCACACATAATAATTACTAGCCATTTTCTGGTGTATTATCTATTAATGGTATGTTGGTTGTATTATAGACATATACCTAATATACTAGAGAGGACACACAAAGCCTTCTACACTAAGGTCACTATAGAAGAATTCTTAAGAAGGGAGAGAGTATATTAATAGTATAGGAGCCAATAGTTAAGGAGACCCTTCCTAGCACTGTCGTGTATATGCCTCTAAAGTGGGAGATAGATAAGAATTGTCCCAGTATAGTCTTAATCATTATATTAATAACTATTAGAGAGGAGCTTAAAGTTATATATTTAGTATATTAGGATACAGAGTAGATATTAGAGAGATTATTCTTGCTTAGGAAAAGGAAGTTAAGCTACTACAGCAAGGCTATACCTAGCTAGGGGGAATATATCTAGGTGCAGTAGGAACCAACTTAGGTATTCCTTTACTTTATTTAGGAGAAGGATTTTAGTAGGCTTTTAGAGTTCTATGATAATTATCCAGATAGGCTACTATAGGACTACTCCTAGTCTCTAACCTTAAGAAGCATAGTTGCTTATAGGCTGTAGCTAAGAATAGATAGGTAATAGCTATACCTTATTAATAAAATAGTAACTACACCAGCAATATAGTTATCTTTAGATATACACGCGCTGCACTCCTTCTATATAATATAAAGTAACTATAATAGGACCTACAGTAAAAGATAAGCTTATATATTATTTACCTACAGTATACTTAATAAACCTACTTTTATTGCTACAACTTGGATACTTATACTTCTTACTACTATAATAAACTATATTTACTTTAAGTAGTATAGGACACTCTTTGCAGTTCTATATAATAATCTCCTCTCCTACCTTACCTTTATTATCTTTCTTACAAGTTGTGTTGTATACATAGTCTTTGTAATTTAATACTTTAGTCTTACTTATGCCGCAGTTAATGCAAAATAGGCCTATTTGCTGTTCCTTAATCTCCAATACATTTCAACCCTATTAGACCTTACCTCTATATAGCTTAGCAAAGCAAGTATTCTAGCTATGTATTATAGGTTATACAACTCAAGTAGCTTAATAAAAACAGCATAGTATTTTATTCTAGGAACTATATTAATTATATACGTCAATTGTGTTGCAGGATATCTATTTTCACTTTAAAACTGCGTTATTAGTAATATCCCCTCTACCTTATATATCAATGTTACTTATATACCTAGATTGTATTACTACTAGTATTACCTTTTCGCCTTCTGCTCTTTATATTATCGTCCTGTAGGATATAATCAGCAATATACTACTAATACTCTTCCTACTTACCATTCTATATAGCACTAGATTACCCAGTAGGATGAAGCTTACTGCTGGAGCTTAATTTTCACTAATTAGTATTATTATTATACTCTTAGTTATAACATTAGTAAGTAGTTATATAGTCCCTAGGTTTGCAAAGGTAATCTAGCTCTAATTCTAGGGTTTAATCCAATGCAGTACCCTTTTATTAGTTGGTAATTACCTTACTATATAATTAAGGTATTATAAACATACATCTCTAAGTTGTATAACAATCTCTAGTTATAATTAGTTTATTCTATTCAGCCTAAGGGCAGCCTATGATTTTGATTAGCTAACTGCAGTATTAGTTCCAACAGTTATATTAATATATTCCTCTTAATACCTATTAGAAACTATTTAGCCTATAGCAAGTCACAGTTTTACTAGTATTACTATCAGTAATTACAATTCAGAAGAGGGACTAGCTCTAGGAGAACAAACAATTCTAGGAGAATAACTAATACTAGGAGAATAGCTATTTCCAAGAAGAAGACCAATAATTAAAGAACAACTAGGTCTAGGGTTAAATGTAGGACATCACCTCTAAAAATATAAACTGCTACTAACTACAACTAGACTAATTACCTATACTTGTATTATATACTAGGTAGTATATTTAGTTAGTTATCTACAGAATTGTTGCACCCTATAGATATTTAATAGCATAAGAATATAAGAAAGTCTAGCTTATTAAGCACCCTTAATATACAATTCCGCTATAAAGCTAATTTTCCTTCTTTTGCTAATTTCTCAATCTCAGCAGCATATATTTATAGGAAGTCCTTCTCTATTTCATTGGTCTAATAGTATAGATAAGCTTATTATGCCTATAAATGGGGATCCAAACTATAGTAGCTTAGAGTGGAGGTAATAGCTATTTCCCTATAAGGGATTTCATAGAGATTACCCTAAATTAGCTTTGCTGCTAACTTGGACTATAGGGGATAAGGTAACTATCCAGTATATACCCCCCTCTCCTAGGCCTCCCCCTTCAACTTTTATACTAAATCAAACATAGGTTATATAATTTAACAAACACAATAGGAATCCCTAGGATATATAACCTAGGTGCTACACACAGAGGTAGATTATACTAGATCTCACTGTCCTATAATAAAGGAAATAGCTGGGGAGTTATTTAGAGTTAGGAGGGGAACTACCCACAAGTCCAAAAAGGCTAGGAGGGATAAATTACGAATGCCTATAATGTTAATTAAGACTACTTATTTTATCTTCCAGAAATATTACCTTCTAGTGCTAGGGTAATTACTATATAGTATAAATACTTCGTGTCCCTACCTCTCCAAAATTTAACTTTCAAAGGACGTGGTTCAATGCTATTGGCAACCAGGAATACTACATGTTATACTTACTAATTAAGGTAAATAGCTTATTGAACAAGACTTTTATAGGACCTCTATTACTAATCACAAATTTGGGACCCCTTCAAACTCCTGATATAGAGGACTAGACTGCTTAATATTGCACTAATTATAGCACCTAGATATAGTTTCCTCCTATTAACAAGGGTATAAATACAGTTATAAAAGCGGATATAATTAATAGTCCAATTAAGATAGTAGACTTTAATAATCCAAA
The DNA here is from genome assembly GCA_010015725.1 of Amniculicola lignicola CBS 123094. NCBI lineage: Eukaryota > Fungi > Ascomycota > Dothideomycetes > Pleosporales > Amniculicolaceae > Amniculicola > Amniculicola lignicola. Next base: position 69,102 of record ML977635.1, on the reverse strand, counting down.
TGGCTCTTATAGGTTAGATAACTAGGGCCTAGTCAGAGCTATAAGCCTAGAAGGAAATAGTAATAGTAAGATAGCTACTATATATACCCCTAGAGCATCCTAATAAATTGCAGTTTCCTATATATAAGGTCTTATAACATTAAGTCCAACCTTAACTACTATATTAGAGGCACCTAGTATCTATACCACTTAAGATCTAGATCCAATATAGGCAGTTTATTCCTCTTAGGATACTTTTTGTAATATAGCAGCATAGTATATAGATTAAGAATTAAACATCTATTTTAATATTTATAATAAGGTATTTATATTATATATATATAATTAGATAGTTAATAGGGTAAGTTAGTAAGGGTAAGTTAGTAAGGGTAAGTTAGTAAGGGTAAGTTAGTAAGGTAAGTTGGTAAGGGTAAGTTAGTAAGGGTAAGTTAGTAAGGGTAAGTTAGTAAGGGTGAGTTAGTAAGGGTAAGTAGTAAGAGTTAGTAGCAAAGATAAGTAGCAGGGTAAGAGGTAAATGGTAAATACCCCTATATAGATATTATAGGCAAGTGGTAAAAAGGCAAATAAGTAAGTGGTATAGTATATGAAAGGTAAGATTAAGATATAAGGGTAAGGTAGTAAACTTGCTAAAAGCGAATAGAAGATAGCATTTCAAATAGCAAGACTAAGACTAAGATGTAGTTAGCTGTTTTAAGATACAAGGTAATGTTTTTAAGGGCTTTAATTTATATAACTATACTTAAACTAGTACCTGCCTATATTTAAGCTAACATCAATATATATAAAGAGATTCTTGATAGTTATAGCAATATAATAATTCTTCTTAAGGACTGTTAACTTCTTGTTTCAAGTGATACGTTGGCCTCCCTGTCTCTAAAGTTTTTCAATATCTTTAGAACACTGGATATGCCATTTTCTAAAGAAATCGAGTTCCCTAATAAGGATCTAGATACTATCTACTGAATCTGCAAGCAGGCTTATAGTATCTTTATTATATAAGGTACATTAACCCTAGACACTCTTATAAAGCTTACTACAGCTATTTAGAAGTATAAGATAACAGGAAATACTTAACCCTACTATCTGGCACAATATAGCTATATAATCAAGTCCCTATATCCTAGAGATATATCTACTAGAGATCTAGTTAAACTTCTTTATGTTGCCTATGACCTAGACTCCACTAACCTAGAAAGCTATTTAAAATACTCTATACTACTACATAAGGCTTTCCTTCATTATAGGACTATAAGTGAATACTACTTTAAGGAAAATAAAAATAACTATTGCGTTCTTCTTAGTAAGTATTCCCCTAGCTGCTGAATAGCTGACTAATCAGTTTTATAGCTTACATTCTTAGCTTATCTTATAAGACCCAATAATGAGTTACTTAATCCCTTTAACAAGCCAGTCTTTCCTTCTTGATTAGTGCTTACTATATGCCTTCAATTCTTAAGTTCTCAAATGCTTTGTGCAATCTGGCTGGTTGGATTTTGTTTAATACCCCTAATATTGAAGCTATCTCCCAGCGTCTATATCAACTATAAATACCTAAAGAGCTAACCAGCACAGAGCTACAGTTCTATACTTCTATAGAAAGTACCCTATAGGTCCTTACTAATAGACTTTTAGAACTTAACTAAGTCCTGCTATCTGCAGGAAGAGAAGCACTATAAGTATCTAAGGCCCCAGTTTCTAGAGAGGACCTAGGTATTACTAGCTTAAAGGACCTTAGTATTAGCTCTCCTTATTTGTTGAACGAATATATAAGCTCTCCTAAAGGTACAGTATTTAGAGACTTTAATAATTATAGATTACTTAATAAAGATGAGGAGGATAGGATTAACATTACCTGCTATTAGACTATTTAGAATACTATTACAAATTTTCACAGTGCAATAGGATATTTTTAAATATCTTTCTAATTATTCTACTATTATCACCTCCCTTGTGCTAGATATAGGTGTATCTTACTCTCTGACCTATATTTAAATAACTATTATTCCTTTGGGAATGCTTACTATAGTATTTTACTTAGTATCCCTTATACCTCCAGTCATAGTTATTTCTACTTAGATTATACAGAGATGGACTATAGGCTGATTTCTAAGACCTTTTAGGCCTAGAAGATGATACTTTAGAGTGCCACCCTTGAGGCCTTCTAGCTCCTTAATCTCTAGATGAGTTTCTATATACCTTCTGATACCTAGATTATAGAATTTCTTCTAGATAACTATATAAAGAATTGTAATATAAGGCTTTGTGTGTATCTTGAGCTTAAAAATTCTAGGGCCTTAAAACTTTACTTAGGACCTAGTATTGCAAAGTTTATAGGAGTAGATAAAGGGCTTTGTTTCATAGAGAGATATCCAGTATAATTTGAGGGTTTATAGCGCTTCTAATGCCCCTACTCAAGGAATATATATAGGTATTAATACTTTTAGTATAAGCTAATCCAGTTAAGCAAAGGTGTAAGTATAGTATAGTATATATATTGTATCTGTAGACATAATCCTCAAAGTATTTAATAGACTAGTACTTAGGATAATTCAATCAATTAACATATAATATGCAAGGTGGATTGGCGAAGTAAATATTTGCTTCTAGATATTTAGGATAAGAAGCTATAATATTAATAAGGAAGTATAGGAAGCGTAAGTAAATATATGTTCCTAGCCCTAGGGTATATTAGTAGCACAGCACAGGTTGTACTAAGCTGAAACTTAGAAGAAGATAAAAAGTAGGTAAGTTGCTTTGTATAGAAATCCACACAGATGCTACAACAGACTAATAGACTCCTTAAATACACATCGCTCTATTAAGGCTTGTATACACTATTGTGCGCGAAAAAATAAGGTATATAGTCTATCCCACTTTAGTGGAATTTACTCTAAAGGATTTAGTATAATAATAAGCGTCTATGTAGAAGGTATACACTAGAGAATTCAATCTATTTAGATAATACTTATTAAGTCCTAAAGCTATCTTAGTAAGTATACTCTATCTTTTCTACAGTTACCTGTTTATAAGGAAGATATACAATCCTTAAAATAGAGCTTTCCCTTACTAAAGCTGCCTTGTACAAGATATATAATATATTATAGAATAGTCAGAGGTAGACCTATACCATTAACAATGCTGATTATAGCTAAATTACACATGATATTATTATTAGCCTTAGTCTTACCAGTGAAGAAGTACTCCAAAACTTCTATATATGTAGTATAAGACTATTAGAACTAGGTTTATTATGTTCAAATGAAGAAAAAGTAGAATATGACTTAATATTATCCTTGATAAACAGCGTTATAGCATTAGTATTCACTGATAGCCTATATAGTGTAACTAAATTTAAGTTATGCGTTAGGGAGGCGTACAGAAGTAATACTCTACTCTTTAGCCAACTACAGTAATATCTGTCCAGCCTTAAGGTTACAGTTACTATAATAATAGTATTAGACTTAAAGCTATATATGCTCTCTAATTACAATAGGTTAAGCTCTAGATAATATAATTGTGGTAATCAACATTATTCAAGTTTAATAGTTAAGCTCTGTTAATACACGTAGGATACTAACATTTTAGACCTACCAATATTAATAATAAAGTTTTAATATGTAATGCGTAAGTATTTTAATATTTCAAGTTATTTATACTAAACTCTAAATAGTGCTTAAGTAACCTCTGCAGCACCTTTATACTTCCCTACAAAGTTTATTTAGGGACTTAGATACTTATAAGATAGAGGAGCTAGAAAATATAATAACCCTATTAATATAGCTAAATAGGAGGTAAAAGCTATATAGGAAAGTAACTGTGATATTACTGTCTCAATAGGGACCAGATATATCTAGCAGCTACTAAGTCTAATTACTGTCCCCTAAAGGCTAGGTTTCAAGGACTGGTTCATTCTACGACTACTCTAGCTCTTTAATTCTTTTCTAAATGCTTAGAGTACCTAGTATAATCACCTGAATTAATTAAGTCTAGAAAGATGTACAAGGTACTTCTGGGTGAATATGCTTTTAGAGAAAGAATTAGAACTAGATAATATTAAGAAACTCCCAGAACTTCAAATTCAAGGAGACTGATTTCTGAAAAGTTATAAATTTCTTAATCTTACTTTAGTACTCTTTATAGCTTCTTTCTTCTTCAAGCTTATAGAGGAACTAGTAATAATAAAAAGCTCCTACCAATATCGTAGATCCATCTAGTATTGAAGCCAGAATACTTATACGCTAATTAGATACATCTTAGAATAATTCCCTTTAGCATTATTCTTAACCAACGATGTTTTTATAGGTAACCTAAATAATAACAATCTTTGTTTAGAATGTAGTTAGTATAGAAAGACTATTACCCTTAATATCTGTCACCTTTAGTAAGAGTTATCTCTATACCTAGAGTATAGTTAAAAGTATAAATACTATATTAGTGGTTTCCCTTAAACTATAGATGCATTAATAAAAAAACAGTCTTTAGATTTATATTTTGGAAAGCTAGACTATTATAAACTCTTAGAATATATAGAGATAGGTAAATATTTATACAGAATATCCAAGAAGAGAGGTAAGAGAAGTAATAACAACCTACTATCTAAAAGGCATTAGTATACTATTAAGAGGGAGGAGGGGGAATATATAAAGCTAATTAAATAAAGAAAATTTTGACGCTTACTATAGTTTCTTTACTAAGTTTTATTAAAGTAATAGTGCTTATTAAATAAAGTGTACAAGATACCTAGAGAAAGATAAATAGTAATCTATAAAAACCTATCTTTTATAAATTTAACCTAAGTGTATACTTTACTTATAATATCTGGTTTATATATATAAACAAAGGGAAGGAGAGGCAATTATAGTGCATATTCTTCTATATAATTATTTTCTGGTTTACTAATCTCTTTATAAGTATGTTCTAAATATAGACTATGTAACAATCTACTATATTAATATATAATATTTCCAACAACTTTAGGAGAACTTTGTGGGTTAGATACCCTATAATACTATTCAAATATGCTGGAGGTGTAGGCAGTCTCTACTATATTTATCTCCTTTAGACTACAGCTCTCCTCTAGGTTACACAAGTTTAGCTGGTTAATTTAACCTTATACTTTCGGATTGCAATCTAATAGTAGTTGGAGGATTATAATACTTATTATTCTTAGTAGGGTACAGTAAGCAGAATCCTAGTAGTTGTTTTAGAGATACTAGCATAGAAAGAAAATACTAGCAATTGCTAAGATAGCCCCAACAATTGAAGAGATAGTAATAATGCTAATTATTTGAGGAGGAAGGTTAAAGGTAGATAACATAGGTATATTAGAAGGTATATCTAAGGCGATGGATTTTGTAGGGACTATAGAAGTACCTAGATATATATTATCCAGCAGAGTTATATAGTAAAGGTTTATCAAAGATAGTAGGATAGTAGTTACTAATAAATCCAGGATAGTAGCAGAGAGTATTAATAAGGCTAGAGCTAATAAGGGGTGTAATAACTCTAATAGGATAACTACTATTATCTATAATAGCTGTAGTGTTATAGGGAATAAAGTAGAAACTAGAGGTATTAAGGTCTACACTAGTAAGGCTAACAGTCTAAGACTATATATTTAACACGTTGGAATAATTTCCAACAGCGCCTAAAATAAAGTATTTAATTAGTCCCTAACTACTATCAATAACTTCTGTGTAGATTAAAGTGTATTTAGGAGTATTGTGTTGCGCTAAGGCTCCTATCTAACTAAACAAAGTTAGTATTAAATTATAATTAGCTAAAGAACTTACTATATAGAGTGGTATTAATGCACTATACTATAATGCAAATAAAGGTTTACAGCCATATATTTATAGAATAAGACGAAGTTTTGTACACCTTACTTATATATATTATATATACCAAATTCACTTGTATATTCTCTTTAGATGCACTTAAATGGCGTAGGTAAAATAGTATAGCTTCCTGTGCTATACTATAGCGTAGTGAAGCTTGACTCAGTTGTAATCCCTAATAATTCATGTTTACCAATTGCAAATCACAAGGCTTAGCGTCTAACATGCCTACAGTAGTAGCGTTTCACCACTTATTAGCTTGGTAAAACACAATAATTCAATTAAGAGGGCAAGCTTTGTGCTTACTTCTACATACTACATACTTCAATATTTCACTTTTAAACCCTATGCCAATATTAATTTATAAACCCTCCCACCTGCTCTTAATATTCATGTCTATTATATACAAGATTATCTTCTACCTACTTTAGTATTATCCTTACACAATACTATAGATAATTAAGTATAGTTATATAAAGTAATAATAGTGTTTATATTCTTATCTAACCTTGTCCCCTTTCTCTTCTAATATAACTTCTAACAGCTTAGAGTAAACCTCATAAACTTCCTTTAACTATAGTACCATCTCTTTTATATAGTACTAAGTTGATGCTGCATTTGTACCTAGGTCCTTGAGCTACTTATGCAATTCCCCTTACAATACTACTACAGCCTCTCTTAATTCCTTGACTTCTATTAAAAGCTTTAATAGCTCATTTATAATAGAGTTATTAATGTTAGTATTTAATATAGAAGCAATCTTAATACTACTATAGGGAGGCAGTAAGTCTTGTCCTACTCTATCCCAACCTATACCTATATCCTATTCCAACTTAGGGACAACTAGCAGGGGTATACCTAGTTAGTAGTAACTCTTAGGATTTACAAACCTATTATAAGATAATATAGTCTCTATTTGTACCTTAGGTATCTTAAGAAACTAGTTATTATTTTCGTAAGGGAATAAGTCTATAGTATTACTTGTCTAGATTATTAAGTGTTGGGAATATCTTTATAGAACAAGACCCTTAATATCTAAACTATAAGGATACTATATAAGTAATTATAATAGTAACTCTTGGATTCCTAAATGTAAAGCCTACTAATAACCAGTATATACAGGTAGTAAATACCTACTACTAATATACTACCCCCTCCCAGCTAGTTATATATAACCATTTCTAAAACATATAATATCTCTACTTAAAAAGAGTATTAACGCAACTCCTATGCAACCTTTACTTTTATTATCCTTTTCTTAACATTTACTATAGATTAGTAATATACCCAATCTAAGGAAGATTTACTAGAGAAACTTAAATCCAATAATCCAAAAGTATTATAGAATCAGATTTACAAATTATTCAATAGCTCTATTAATTCAAATTAAGTATAGACTATCTAGGCCTTATATAGTAAATAGAAGAACCTCCTCTAGTAAAGGCAAAAACAGTTACTGCAAGAAGCATTACCAACCTATTTTATACCTAGTCTAGGGGTAACTCAACGCTAAGCTAATAGTAGGTAGAGACTAACTGGGCTAGCAGTCTATATACTACATAGAGGGGCCAGTAATAATAGGCATAGTTCTGGCGAAGCGCTGCTTATTCCCTTCTATTCTTTTCCCTTTGCTAATGGCTACATTTCCCCTACTATTCTAGACACCCCTATTTATAGGGTAATTAAGACTAATAATGCTGTTCTGCTTGTTCCAGTATATCTTATCTCTAATAGGGACTCTTGCAGTGATTGCTATATAAGTAACCTCAGTTGGATATCTCCTTATAGCTGACTAGTGTGACGGTTTTTCTTAATCATTACTTCAGTTATAATAGTACTCTATATAGTTACTCTAGCCTTCCTACTCTTGTAGATTTAGGCTACTTATTTTAATTAATAAATCTATAGATTAAATAGACACTTAGAGATAAGCATAATATCTATAAAACACGCATCTTACAACTTGTTTAAGAAAACCCCTACTCTAGTATTAGTTACCCCCTTACTAACTATTATAGAAGTATAAAGGGTACAGCCTCTAGCTAATAAACTTAGATTCTATCACCCACTTTATTAGCTTATATAGATAACCCTACTAACCTATATCCTATAGATTTAACCCCAACTAAGTAGGTAGTATATAGTTCAATTATACTAGATATATATATACTAACTTTATAGTAGGTTAATTACAGGTCTGCCTTACTAACCTATGCTTCTACTCTTTAGCAATAGTCTTTTAATTGTTACACAACCTCCTAAGCCCTCTTTATTCTTGTTCAATTAGTTACAAATGAGCTATAGAGGGGGCAAAGAGAGCTTAAAAAAGAACATTATTAAAGTAAAGTTCTTATCTACGAAATGCAAGATTGTGTAATAAAAGAGAAATATCTATAAGAAAAGTTGTAGTATATAGGTAGAGTAGAGCAGGCCAACTAAAACACAATAATAGAACTTAGCAATGCTTTTAATAAGGTTTAAAAGTAGCTTAAGGAGACTTAGCAAGGTTCAACTTATAAAGGGAAATAATTAGAATCCCTTCCCTAGACTTCGTTAGTCTATCTTTAACTAGCTTATACGAGATTCCAGCTCTCTCTAAAGAATAACCTACTTACATATAGCAACTACAGGGCACTTAGTAAGTACATTAATAAGCTTAGTAACACCAACCTAAAGCTTAAACAACATATTATTACTTAGTTAAATACTATTATTACTTACTAAAAAGAACTTGAATAGGTAAATGCTGACATTGTAAGCTTACAACAGGTTATTAATATAACTAATAAAGATGGGGGGTATTATAGAAAGAAAAGCTACAGAAATGCCGACAAGTTAACTATTAAGACTACTGGTATCTAGTATAGAATCCAATTATTCATTCTCCTTGCATTTCAATGTTATAAATACTTTTACCAGAATTATAATTAGGCAGAAAGACTGTGACTAGAGCGCGAATCGCAAGAGGGATAAGTAACCTTACTGGCAAAGCATCTTTTAAGAAGTTTAGTTACTATAACTTCTTAAGAGATATAGACCTAGATAATTTTACAAAGTAATTTATCTTATTATAATATTGTAGAGCTATTAATCTCTCTGTAAGTATTTGTAAGAAAATACTAAATAGCTTAATTACACTCTAGTCTTGTGGTCTATAGAACTCTACGTTATTTATATCTTAGTTTATTAATACTTATAATTCTAGGGATAAGAGCACCTACTAACTTTGATACATCTATTAATATCAGATATAGATATATTAGAATATTGGATAACTTGAAATAAGAACCTATTGTGGTAAAGGTATATAAGTCCAATAAGTACCTATTCCCTGTTAGTGCCACTAAATTACTAACTGGTATAATAAACCTCTTTAACAATTATTTTAACCTCTATTACTCCTAAGTTTAGGTATAGTACTATGTCAGAGAGGGGGACCCTAGGGTGACTATGCATGGTATATAGGTAGCCTCTATAGCTAAAAGCTATAAGTAGTCTTAAGATATAAGGGTTTACTACTTTAAATACCACCTTATATATAGATTTTCTTATCTGCACAATTTAATAGGGCATTTTATTTTCTTTCTAATCTTTTTCTTATACTATATAATACTCTTAATTAATAAGATGAATATATTCGTAAAACCCAGCAGGGTCTTCTAGTCTTAGATTAAGTATTATAGGCTAAGACTTCTAAGTAGACTTCTCTAGGAGCTGTAGGTCTACAAGTCTATCTATACCTTTAAACTTTTATTTACTAGGTATTACTTTTGATTCTTAATTATTATTCCACCCTATTACTAGAAACCGTGTTATACATTTATCTATATAATCTTTATAACCAACATAGATAAATGTTAATCTTTTAGAGTTTTCAAGGCTGCAGAAATTAGCTGCACCATTCTACATTAAAGGTAGGAGCTAGAACTAACCTTCTTATTAATTAAATACCCCCCTCCTAATAATTACTACAGCAAAGGCCACTTGAAATAAATATCATTAATCACTATATCAGACGTTGTAGTAGAAGAACTATAGCTATAGAAATAGAACCTAGAAGGATAGGAGATAGGAAGAAGTATAAAGATATAGAAGATTATATAATTATGCTCTCTTACGTAAATAGTAACCTCCAGCTAGAGCTTGCATTCTATAGAGAATGCTTTAAATATACTATATATTTCAGAGAGGCTATTTCTAAGGCATCTCAAGATCTTCTCCACAAATGTATCATTAGTCTTGTTAATAAACCAAATTTTAAGAAGGTTAAGTAGATTTCATAGCTTCTATGTAAGATAGTAGATATCTTCTATAGGGGAGAAGATGCAGCTTTAACTCTATTTATAAAACCTTTTAGGGTAGTTTATAGCATAGGTAGCCTTTTGCAAGATATAGGATTGTAAAAGATAGTATATATTAGAATAACTAGTCAGTCCCTTAGCATTGTATAGACATACATTAGTGCACATGTTTTAAACTAGAGGGCTAGAAATCGAGTTCTACATATTAAAGGTTTTTATTTATAGTTTTCTAAACTACTTCTTAAGCCTCATTTCTTATCTCCGCAGTAGTGCTTACTATCTCATTAGTTACAATTCAATAATAGGAATACTAATCCTACTAGAGACTATAATTTTGCTTCCCCTATAGGTCAATTCCATATCTTTGATAATCTGTAAGATATCTAGTCTACCTCAAATCTCTATAACTCGCTCCCCTTAACAATATTACACATGCTTAAGTCTATCTCTAAAAATATAAATATTAATTATCTTTTAAGATTAGAAATCACCCAACAAGTAATTAAGTTAAACTTATGTTATCGCTAGGAGCTGTAGGGCAGATTCCAGGCTAGTTAGTCTAATGATTTGGCCCTTTAATACGCTCCCTTTTCATACTACTTCTATTTCTATTCACCTCCTTATCTACTTCTAGAAGTCAGTCTATAAAACATTTTACAAGGTGCTGCTAACCTTTATAGTCTATATACTATACTAGAAGAATATCACAGGTCTTAATATTAAACTACTAATATCCATCTACAAGGTCCTTAAGATATAATAAATAACTAGTAATACTAATGCTACTTGCTACTATAAGAATAGTACTAAATTTGTTAAAGTGATACTGCAGCCTATATAGGCCTTTAACCTATGCTAAACAAGTATAAGTACCCCAATCTAGAAGATGGTTAAATAGACGTTTTATAAAACCCTTTTTCAGCTTAATTCAAAGCTTTATTAAGGTTGGGCTATCTTTAGAGTCTATAACTATAAATGGGTGCCGTTAGAGGAAGGAGAAAAGACTGAGGTATAGTACTATAAGATAAATATACTAGCTAGGCCTTATCTTCTATATCCTTAGTAAGACTAGGTTAACTTACAGTTCATCAGCAATCTTCTTAATTATTATGCTTATTAATAGTCCTCTCTAGAAGTTTTGATACATAATAAGCAGATATTAGTAAATATAGGCTGCAACCTATGCACCTGCAGTAACAAATAACTAAATCCTATTCAAGTCTATTAGGGCTAGTAAGGATGTATAGAACTATAGTACTATATATACTACTAGTAAAAGTGTTGAATATATCATCAAGAAGAGTTTATACGCTTAGGCTTGGAATCTAGGCAGTGATAGAATACAAATAGAGAAAATGTATCCACTTCCCTTATACATTTTAGCTACTAATTATAATTTGATCTGTATATACTTACAACAATACCTAATATCTATAATAACTAATAACTCATAGAATGCTAAGCTAATGATAAGCCTATATAAATTCTATATTCAACTAAAGTTACTATCCCAATAACAGAGTAAGCCCTCTAGAAGGTTTGAAGTGATACTCTAAGAAGATCTAGCACTATACTTGCATATATCTGTAGTAACATAAGATTTATTGCTAAGACTAAGGCTATTCAGATATTAACTTCCCTTAGAGATGAATTATAGTTTAGAATTATACAAATAGTGTTTGTACTAAAATATAATATAATAAATAAGATATTTATAATTAAGAGATAGAAGTAAAGAAACTTTCTAGTAGAAAGATAGATAAGATACTTGAAACATATATAATTAAAGGTAGATAGTAAATACTAGACTAAAGAATATAAAAGAGAGAAGAGAATACTTAGAACTAGTAGTCCTGTAGTAAGAATTGTATAGTAAAATAGTAACGAAAATATCATTTAAAAGTTGAATAGAGAAACAAGAAGAAATAGACTTGGATATAAAAACAATTCTAAAAGCTTCTAGTCTATGCTTATGGGATAAGTATATAAGCTTCCTTCTACCCTTAATATTCTGTTGCAGTTTCTAACCCTAATGAGTACAAAGTGGCTAAAGCAGGAAAGTTTCCAAAAGAGGTGGAATAATTTTCTTTGCTACGCAAATGAAATCAGCGTATAATACAATACTGACCTTTGGGTTTATATCCTAAAGAATGATTAAATTCACATCTACAATTCAAAAGAAGATATAAAGGATTAGCTACTATCTAGAGAGCAACTGGTTTATATATATATTCTCTTCCTGCTCTTTACTAAAAGGTATAGAAAAAGAAATACCCTATTCTAGTTATTAAAACCCTATTTGACTTTCAGTCACCAGCAATGAAGGAGAAAAAGAAAGTAGAGAAATAGATACTTAAAGGCTTATCTTATCCTCTACTACCTTAGTATTTAGAAGATAGTGCTTTAGGGAAAGAGGAGTAAATTCTTGTAGCTCTTAGGAAAATAATAAAGAAACTGATATACTAAAATATGTTATATAAAATATATAAATATACCTGTCCCAGACCAGCCCAAATAGTATCTATAATGGATTTATTAATAGGTTAGCTTACAATTATTAAAAAGGATAAGAAGAAGATTATAGATATTATAGAGATTAAAATACATCTCTAAGCTAAAGGGCGGAGTCTACCAGAAGAGTAGGCATTTAAGTAAGAGGGATTATATAGTAAAGTAGTAGTACTACAAGCTATACTAGAATTATAGATAGGGTTATTAGGACCTTTACTTCGTCTATATAACCTACGTTTAAGAATTAGCAGAAGTCCTACTTCTACTTAAGCTTCTACTAGTTAGACAGTGACTTAGGCTCCACCTACTACTTAGGCTCCACCTACTTAGGCTTAAAATACTTAGGCTCTACCTACTTAGGTTCTACCAACTCTATATCCTAAGTCTTAGATACCTTATATTACCCTAGCTTAAGAGTATAAAAATAATTTGAGAATAGTTGACAGTGCAGAAGTTGCAGAAACTCTTTAAGATATAGAGGCTATACAGCGTAAAGAACGAAGTTCAATATCTTAGGATCTACTAGAGATAGTTAAAAACTTACAGACTAGTATATAGAGAGTAGGAAAACAAGAATATCAAGGTGATTATCTAAAAGTTAAATGTAAAGTTATAGCATATAAGAGTGTAGGATCTACTATTTAATACTTACATAAATATAATAAATAAAATCTAAGCCTCCTATTTAATTTAGTGCAAGCCCTAGGTATAAGCTATACCAAAAGTTCTGGAATAGATATCTCAAATAAACAAGACCAAATAGTTGAAAAGATACTAGACTACTATCAATCCAAGTGGATAGCACTTCTAATAAAGGTGCTTAGTACTGTTCATATTTGTACAGTATATTGGGAATATAAAAGTGGGCTTAGAAGCAACGCCAACCTTAATAGTATACACCTAGATACGGACAAGCGTATACCCAACACATAGTGTTATATATATTTAAATCCTAATGAGTATTATAGAAATACTAAAGAATAGGGCATTATAAATCTTAGCAGTTAGAGTTATAAGACTTATACTATTATAAGAAATTGTGTTAGAGGGACTAATAAATACTAGAAAGATGCAAGAATCTACAATAAGGCTATAGATAGAGAGAAAATATTCCATAAATATTGTGAACTACAAAGCAATAAGTTCCATTTTCAAAGGTTACCTAATAGCTGTATATCAGATTCAACACTAGTAATTAATATTACTGATTCCAGTACCTACAGCTCTCCTAGTAGCTATATACTAATACTACAGCAACTATAAATGCAACCTAGACTTCAACAATAATTTATATCTCTAGCTGCTTAAATCTCTCTAATACTTCAACCTGTAGGTAATAGACCCTAGATAAGTACTAATAATATATAGAAAGTATTCTATTCTATATTCTTAGTATTGTATTAAAAGCTAAGTAATACTATGTTTATAGATCTAAATAATACTAAATAACAAAAGTATTACTTAGGGATAGCTATCTGGATATATAATATTAGTTCCTTTAAATAGCTTTAATAGATAGAAGTATTAAACGTTTTGTAAACTATGTTTAGACTACTATAGAATTAATACTATTTTACCTAAAAGATATAGAGGTATAAGAGCAAGATTGGATAATTACTTCTATATATAAAATATAAGCTTAATTCCTTAAGCTTAGATTAATTGTATGATATATCTAAGGTTAATACTCAGCTATAGTATAACTTAGTAGTTATGTAATATATAGCGCAGTAGTAGCTATCTGATATAAGGTACATAGACTAATATCTATCTATACTAATAATAAGGTATAAGTCCACTATAAAAGAATACTTAGAAAAGTAGTTTATAGTTTAAGTATAATTGAAATATTACTCTAGAAGTAATAAAAAGCATAATAAATATAAAAAGTATAATAGTAAGTAAAAACCTTGTTATTATAAAAAACATTTTTATAAGTAAGTTTATATTATTATTATTAAATGGACTTTAACGTACGCTATAGATAGGTAGCTCTATCCTAATATACATGTCCATAGTGTATATGTATATATAGGACATAACTAGGTAGTACATAATCAGGGGTTGTTATTATTCATTATCTATCTAGAGTTGGACGAAAACTCAGCTTTTAGGTACCCCTTGCTAAGCCTCTATATAGTTGATTATATAAGGTAAGCTTATATAATCCTATACGCAGGCTGGTTAATACCCCTGAATTATCTATATATGGACACTGGTAACTTTTTGTTTTATTGATTAAGTTGCTTTATCTATACGTTCCTTTAGTTATAGTCTCTAGATACCTAATTACAACCTCAAATCTGTATTCTCCCTTACTGGCCCTATATATCATGTAAGCCCCTGTATACCTTAGGCTAGGAAGGTTTACCTAATTTATCTATGCCCTTATCTAGGGCGGTCAGGCCTTAATCTTACCCAGAGATAAGGCTCTCTGTAAAAAACCATTTCTACTAAGGGGTTGTACAGACATAATTCACTAGTATATATTAATTAATAATCGAAAATCCTGTAGTTCCAGTGCCTAATCTGCACCCCTCATAGCTTAGGCTCCTATATAAATGGCTGGTGGAGTTAGTAAGTTAGTGTAGGGAGCTTCTATAGCTAGATCTAGTAAATAGCCAGAGCGTATAAATAGTCCTTAAGATTAAGCAAGTTAAAATATGCTTATTAGGACGTGGTGTACAAACAGAGGTACGTTAAAAGAGGGGTTAATCTATAATCTTGATATAAGGTATAAACAGAGGTACGTTTTCAAGAGGTTAATTATATAATCGCTTAGGAGGTGTAAGCAGTGACTAGTATAATTAAGAGAGGCTGGCCTAGTATAAGATCTTGAGAAATTTCCCCCTTTTTGCTTCTCTTCTTTATCCTCACCTCTATATCCTCTTCTTATACATTTTAGATCCTCCTTCCTTTCTCCTTTTATATGCTAACCCCTAGTAGAACTTCACATAATAGCTCTTTAGCCCACTCCTACCCAATAGGGCCTCACTAGCCCTATAGCTATTACTATCACTCTAGGCAGCTACTAGTAGGTTATCCTGCCTACTAGGACCCAGTAGGGTTACCAGTTTATATAGGGTCTCTGCATTAATGTATGTGCCTTATCTTTTGTGTAGTATTTAGACAGTATCTAATATATTTTATAGGCTGATAAGACTACTATTACCACCCTACCCTTGTACAACGTCGCCGTAATTATTACTACTAGCACTAACCTCCAGCTTTTCATAGCCAAGATCGTGCGCTAGGAGGGTTACTTCTATACACTACTTATCTAGAGCTATAGGGCTCTATACGCAACTCTATATATACAGTACTATAGTAGTAATTCTAGATCCTCTCCATTTAAGGATTATTATACACTGCCTAGTTACTAGGCAGGTACCTATAGTTCCTGTATATAGTAGTTACATAGTATATACTGCCAGTATTATACCTAGTATAGTATTCTTCTCTGTAGTTTTCTGGGGGAAAGGGGAGGGGAGGGGGAAGGGGGGAGGGGGAGGTATTTTAATATATATTAAATGAAAAGTACTTTCTAAACATATACAATATTCCCTTATACAAATAAGTAACTTTAGTAAGTATATCTATATCTAGCAGATAAGGAATATATATATAGAAAGTACAAAGTAATATAGGGAATTGGTATTACGTGCGGAGGGGTTTTAAAGTTTAAGTACTCTATACTAGATTAGTGTAATCTACAGATGCCTCAACCTTAATATTAAGCTTATTAGTTAAAATAAGAGATTCTATTATAGTATTTAGACTCTTCTTTGTGTATGTATTAGTAGGATTGTCTTTGCTATCAATCTATTGGATTTCTATAATTTCCCTCTTTTTATACAATTCCTGAAGAGACATAATATTAATTATAAGCCTCTTCTTATTAGTAGTACTAAGCTTAACAAGGCAATTGTACAGGGATTTTGAATCCATACATATAACAACTGGTATTAGAGGCAATGCTAGTATATAGGTGACTTAGAGAAGTGTAGAGCTTAGTGTAATAGCGTTGTTAAAACCGCTAACTATGCTGTATAGCTCAGAGGCAAGTACACTCCTTATTACTCTCTTGCACTTAATTGAGTTTTAATGTATAATATTACTATAGATCTAGAAATTATATAAGTCTCCCTTGCTTTATTCTTTAGCTAGAATAATAAGAAATCCAAGTTATAAGCTAAGATCCTTATTATTAGCAAATAAACCATCTGTGAAGATAAACAGCTTTATACGCTATAGATCTAAGGGGATGAATATTAAGCTATAGTTAGGGTGCTTAATTTGCTATAGGATTCGTGCGTTAAGAGCTTTAATGTCCTTATCTTTTAGCAGGACTGTTTGGGCTGTAGTTAAAAGATTAAATAAAGCTTTAGGTTAACACACAGATGCAATATACGCTCCTCTTACTTATTAGGCAATGTATTACTGTATTATATCTAAGGCAGAAGGATTAATTATATAGAGGTTCTTTAATTATCCCTTCTAAGTTAGGATAACCTTTCCTTTTACAAGGGTAATCTTTCCACCATTAAACTTGATTAGCTGATTAGGTGAAAGGATAGTCTTTAGCTTTACCTAGAAGGCAGCTTTAATAAGCTTGTCCTCTTCCCTTCGTGTAAATAAGGGGGTGACAATACTTAGGGTATTATTAGTCTGGAGGCCTGTTATACTAAAAGTTATAGGTCCTTTATCTATAATCAGAAGGTATAGATTATACACAGAATTAAGCATTTAGAGCTTCTCCCTGTAGTAATTATAGTAGGTCTTAAACCAGTACAATCCTGACTTAGCTGCTCTATATAATAGGTGCATAATCTAGAAAATAGTGTTTAGAGGATAGGTATCCCTTATCTTAATTAGTGGCTTTGCATATAATATACAATTCAGTTTATTAGTAGCCTAAACATAGGCCTAGGTAATATCTCTAAGCTTAATATGTATACTGTGTAAGGTAATTAGCAATAGTGCAATTACTAAGATAAGTCTCTAGCTTATCTGCTGGATTATGGGCGATTAGGTAAGGATCTCCTCCTTTTCCTTATCTGAATATCTAGTAAAAACAAGCTAGGACTTCTTATACAGCTGAGTGCTCTTGCCCTTAATCTCTCTAACTATATATAGGTTGAAGATTCGGCCTCTGTAGGTAGCTGGGTTAAATTGGAGGATCTTAAAGGTACTATTAGTAATTAGTACTTCTATCTCTATATGGTCTAATTCCTTAAATAGTTAGCTAGGAGTTGTAATTACTCTATCCATATAAAGCTTGATTGCTAGAGTATAGTTATTGTTTTCCTTTTATATCAGGAATGCTCTATTATCTATATAGTTGTCATCTCTGTACAGAGATACAGCTTTTCTTAGTTAGCCTCAGGTCCTTCTTAGGATGGTTACCCCTAGCAGCTTCTCCACTTCTTAAGATAGGCTAGGGTTATTATACAGTATCTCAACCTTAACAATCTTCTTTAGGCAACCTCTTTTCTTTAGCTGTAGGGCTTTAATTTGTACTAGGGCTAGTTGGTTAAGATCTCCTAGGTCTTGTTCCTTAGTTATTATATAATAGTAAGGTTTCACCTAAGTATAGCAAAGTGTAAGGGGTCCATTTTCTAAGTTAATAGTAATATTCCTTCTATCTGTACTCTTAATCTTGTATAGTCCTATCTATCCTTTCTTCTCTCTCTAAGCTATAATCTTAGAGCCTAGTAGCAGCAATAGAATATTATACGCACTTAGTCTATTACGGGTATTCAATATATAATAGACATTAACTTTTACTCTTTCTTAGTAGAGTATCTTTATTACTTTACAGATTGCTTCAGCTTATGTAGTAATATCTAGCAATGGAGGAGAGGTATTAGAAATCTATAGATAGGCTCTAAAAACTAGTAGTGTTAGGACAAGGCCATTTGGGCCTACAGTGTCATTTAAGGCCTTTACTACTATTTGGAGGATAGCCTTATCCTCTGTATTATACCCTAATTCTGTATATAGGATATTATACATATATTAGAGCAGTATATACATATATTTAATCTTTCCTATAGCCTAGTAGGCCTTAACTAGTATCTATTTATATTCTACTCCTATAATCTTTATATAATTACAGAAGTCTTTAGAGGCGAAGTTGGTTCCTGGGTTATATATAATAAAGTTGGGTAGTCCTTAATAGGTATTAATCTAGCATTTACAGAGTGCGTCCCATATATCTTATATAGATATAGATTTAAGGAAGATAGCAGCCTAGAATAATGTATCAGCATTAATAATATAGAGGACGTCCTTTCCACCAATACGTACGACGTTAATAATAATCTCGTAGTTGAAGTTAGTATTATCCTTAATACTGAACTTAAATTGATAAGGTACTAGGTTATACAATTAGCAGTAATAGTAGAATTTGCGAATTTCCTCTAGTGCGGTATAGTTAACCTTATAGCCAGCTCTAGTAAGTATACTATAAAGCCTCTCTATACAAGGGTGTCTAAAGTATTAATAGAGACGTTAAAGTTGCGTTTCTGTAAAGAATATAGTAATCTTATTCTTACTAATATTGAAAAATAGGTGTCCCTACTTTTAGATAACAGGGATAGTGCTTCTATCCTTTTATATAATTACATCAAGGGTATTATTATAGTATACACCTAGTCTGTCAGCATCTACAAGGCAGAGGAGGAATAGGGTTAGTATATCTAGGATATAGTATATAACTATTCTAATTAGGTTCTAGATCTATATAGTACTAATTAATCCTTTAGATCCTTAGCTACTAAAACTAATGTTTGCAGATCTAGGTGTCTAGTTAATCTTAGTTTAAGGGTACTCTTATACGTAGGCTTTAAGTTATGCTTTTCTAACTATAGACACTATAGCTGCACTAGTATCCCAAAGTTCTCCTTAGTATATTATGCGGTAACAATTATCTAGAACAAATTAATTAGTAACTTTATACCTTTTAGCATTGTAGATATCTTCACTAGTTATACAATAGAGATATGCTACAGTAGTTAGGTAATTAACTACCTATTCTCTATCCTCTAGATTATTATCTTTATTATTAACTATCTCTTTACTACTTATAGGTTCCCCTTCAAAGTCTTGTATATACAATAATATCTATTCCTCTTAGGGGGCTTCCTTATTAAATTGCTCATATATTGTTATATATTGCTATTTCGCATGGTTGAAGTCTATACAAGGATAATTAGAGGACTAGTATCCTTCTTTATAGTAGATAAAGTACTTCTTCTTTATATACTCTGTGCGGAAGCCTCTTAGGCTTCAGCTACGTCCTTAAGAGCGTAATAACAGGGACCAGCTATAGAAGTTAGGTTTTGGGCAATTTGAAAAGTACTTTCAATCTATATAGTATATATCTCCTAGTTCCTAAAGATACTAGTTTATCTAGTAATCTATACTAACTTGCAGTGCTGTACAAAGGTTACTAAATAGCCCTTTACACGTTTAGTTATTTAAGAATATAGCCTGCTTAAATTCAGGTTATCCTTAGTATACTTATATAATAGTAGTATGTAGCTATTAGTCTCCAAGGAAGCTTCCTCCTATTGCTCTCTGTGTGAGCGTAAGTTTATTAATAAGAAACTCTAAGGCCTTATACAGTATCTTATCTAGATTCTCCTTTCAGCACTATATAAATAATATCAACGTCCAATTAGTATAGTACTAAGTCTTGTTAATAGTAGTATTAAAGTAGGTATCTAGGGCAGTGTACAGAGCCTTCTATATACAGCTAGGACCTATTATATACATATAGAATATGTGTACACAATCTTTAAGAATATTAGGGAAGATATCAGAGTATTATACCTTATAAATATCAAGACGACAGCACAGCTTAATAAAGATTCAGGTCTTATTAGTAAGGATATTATACAGTTTACCAGTATAGTTATTATACTTCTTCTAAGCTTTCTGGAATATAATCATCTTCTTATACAGAAGTCTTTAGTTCTTATATTCAATAATTAGTAGTAGCTGTATTAGACTATAGATGTTTCAGCGTAGGGGTGCATTATATGGGGATAGAGAGGGTTAATATTAGGGCTGTAGTTCTATTAGTATAGAGGGTTATCAGATTAAGGGTTTATACAGTGGGTTTGCCAGTGGATTATATAGAGGGGGAGCTAATAGTCTAGTTGGTATCTTAGGTACTAGTGTCTTAGTTCCTATAGGTCCTTCCTTGTACAAGGTTAGTTTAGGTGGTAACCTAGTAGATAAAACCATTAATGGCGTACAAGATCCTTAGGGTAGAAGTAGAGTTTCTGCAAGGTCTCTATTTGCTAGACTTTTTAGTTCTATAGCTATTTTATAGTTTATCCTAATTATTCTATATAATCCTTTGTAGTTCATTATATCCCTAAGTTCTTATCCAATTGCATAGTTAATGCACTAGAAGTGTTCCACTTCCTATACATAGAAGTATTCCTCAAAGTTATTAAGGATTTGGTTGGGTAATCCTTTTAATTAGCAGATATTAGCAAGAACGTACACAGCGTATATATTAAGGTGGAAGGTTAATAGGTCTACAGTTATATCAATCTGGTTGTTCTAGTATTAGAGGCGTACAGCGCCTCAGAGGGTAGATATTCTAATAGTAGTTTCCTCTGACAGGTCCTTATATAAATATAGGAACTTTGCCTCTTCTTTGCGTAAATCTAGTCAATTCTCATCTAGGATTAGTAAACGTATAGGCTGGCTAGCTTCAGCTGATATAGTATTGGCTGGTTAGTTGGGTTAAGCTATTGTAGCGCTGGTATTAGCGTTAGCACTAGCGTTTATTTATTTTAGTTACTGCTAGGTTCATGCAGCAGGATTCTTAGGGCGTACAATGCACTATCTTCCTTTATACATTCTTGAAGGTTAATCTCTCTATTCTATAGCTGTGAACAGAAATAGTAA
Source organism: Amniculicola lignicola CBS 123094 (assembly GCA_010015725.1). NCBI lineage: Eukaryota > Fungi > Ascomycota > Dothideomycetes > Pleosporales > Amniculicolaceae > Amniculicola > Amniculicola lignicola. Next base: position 47,525 of record ML977635.1, on the reverse strand, counting down.
CAAAACAGAGACCTTAGTAGAAGTCAGTTTTACTAAGGTATAACTCTATCTTCACTCTTACCAATTTGTAGTTGAAGTTAATTAACTACTAATTAGTATTAAATAGACTTTAATGTACGCTGCGGATAGGTAGCTCTATCCTAATATACGTGTCTGTAGTATATATATATATATAGGATATAACTAGGTAGTACATAATCAGGGGTTGTTATTGTTTATTATCTATCTAGAGTTAGATGAAAACTCAGCTTTTAGGTACCCCTTACTAAGCCTCTATATAGTTGATTACGTAAGGTAAGCTTATATAATCCTATACATAGGCTGGTTAATACCCCTGAATTATCTATATACAGATAATTATTAAAATAAAATTTTAAATTTATATAATTTTAAAACTTATTAAAAGAAAGTTTATATAAAATTTAGAAATATATAAACCTTTTCTTTATATAAATTTTAATATTATATTTTTAAATATAATAATATTTTTAGTGCCTCTTTTTTCTTGTTTAATTCTTAGTAATCTAGGTATAGTAATATTACTACTATTAAGTAGAGCTATACTTAGTAGTATATATAACTTAATTCTAAATAATCTCTAAGAGGAACTAGGTATATAGAGTATTATTAACTTAGATAGATACTAGTTAAAAGATATTATACCCAACTAGTTAGCTCACTACTATAGCCTAGTATTCCACTAAACTATATTATACCTAGATTATAATCTAGTATATTAGATATAGAGACAATCTCTTATAGATTATTTCTAGAATATAGTATAGCCTTTGTAATGTTACTATAGAGTAGGTTAACTTGCCTTCCTTAAACAAAGCCTAATCTTCAGACCTATAGACCTTAGTTCTATCTTCTCTAAGACTAAGAACTAATAATAATACTAATTAAACATTTACAGTAGCTTTTGCTTTTAAGAAATTAGAACAGACTATCTATAAAGTCCTTAGTATCCTTTAATACTCTATCCTTAGTTATAGACGTTTTAGGTCTACTATAGTTGATTTTTCTCCTAATATAGAGAAGTTGAAGTTCAGGGACATGTTGTAGCTTATCCTAATACAATTAGCCCATGTTAAATTACAAAGCGCAACTTACCTAGTAGAAAGCCTTCACTTAGTATTAATAATGCTACACATTAGGATCTAGGAGATAGTCCTTAACCTAAATACCAAGCTATTATAGCTTACTACCACTAGTCAAAATCTCTCCTAGTTGGTAGGTGGTACTATGCTCTTCTACATTATACTTATAGCAAGAGAAGGACTGTAGTTGCTCTAGGGGTTTAAAAACCCCTCTAGTAAGATGGCCCTCAAATAAGATATAGAGACTCTTTAGCTAACAAGCCACTGCTATCTTAGCTAAAGAAGTCTACACCCTTATTATATTATATCTTTTGAATAATACTACAAGATGCTTTAGCTGCATATTTAGTTCATTTAATATCCCTTTAGCAAGATTTACTAGAAAGTGGTCTACTTATAAGTAGTCCTAAAGTATAAGATCTACTAGATTATAGATACTTATAAATAATATAATAGGAGGATATAGTTAGAAAACATTAAATCCATTTAATATAAGCCTAGTCAGCTTTTCAAGTCTTCCTGCATTTGGTAAAGAGTTCTTAAGGGAATCTAAGAATCTAGCTGGAGAAATAACTACTATCTGAAGTTCTTAAAGTAAATTACTAAGAAGTCCCAAGTTAGCTATAAAGCTATTAAAGGGCATCTTATATGTAAAGTGAACATCTAGAACTTTTAAGGAAGTAAACTAGTATAGGAAATACCCCTTATAGTGTTAATATAGCTTACTTAAAATTACGTAAAACTCTTCAAGGGAGCTCTAATATTGAATGAGGTATTGATAGATATTTCTTAGAAGGGGGCTTTTAGAGAAGTATCTATAGTAGTTACTTTAATACTAAAAGATATCCTAGCTATAAGCTTACCTAAATACTTAGAGCTTTCCTAGGTATAGTACTTGTAATATATAGTATATAAGACTTTTAGGACTACCAAATAACTGTAGAAGAAGTTAATACTTATCAGCGTATTCTAGAGCGTTATATAGTAACATAGAGACATCTAGTCATCTTCCATTAGGTGGCAGAGGATGATACATGAATATCAGATCTCTAGTATACCATCTAATCAGTATACTAGTGCTATATAAAACATATACGTCAAACTGTATAACTTTTAATAAGTTATTGAGATTCAGGACTACGCGACAATAGAGGCGTTGCTCTGCCTCTTACTAAAGATTTCTACAAGTTAAACAAAGTAATACTAGTATTACTCTAGAATACTTCCTAGACTATTAGTTTATTATACAACTAAGACACATTTAATATATAAACTATAGAATTAAGAAGAATATTTCAAATAGTAAAGATACTATTATACTTTTAATAGGGAGAATCCTATAGGAAGTAGGAAGCTAACAGAGGCAATAAGTAGGGGTATAACTATTAAGCTACAGAGGAGCATAGGAGCAAGCAGAGACTTTATCTTTAGTTACCTACTTAGCTAGGCTCAGATATTAGTTTAAGTACTATACCACTAAGAATCCCTTAGTTTAAAGACACATCCCTTACATAGTTTTAGGCATCCTAATATCACCCTAACTATAGAATCCTCTCCACTATATAGTATCCTATTAGATCTCATCTACGTAATCCTAGACATTAGTTACTTTTCTAAGGCTAATCTTATTATACTTTGTTACTTTAGAATCTTTTGCTACGCTGTAAGAATAAAACTCTATAAAAGCTACTATGTAAACTATTATAATACACTTCCCTTTATTAATACAATTATTCAAAATCAAGATCTAGCTTATATAGTTAAGTATATAGATTTATACAACTTCCCCCCAGCCTTCCAGCTAAGCCTTGCACTAAACTATACCTTTAACCAACTTTAAACCTATTTTAATTACTTAAAACTTCTATAGAAGGATATAAATAATTCCTAAGAACTTGTAGCTCTCCTTGTAGCCTATCTTCCCAATCTTTAATATCTTGCTATTGGATATAATAATAGAACTAATAAACTTTTGGGAAACACTCTAGATCCCTAGGTATTAGTTTTAAGATTTACAGCTCTCTACTCTAGGCTAGAGGCCCTTATACTTATACATCTGCAGGAGATTCACATTAAGTCTTAGTAGTTTATAGTCTATAATTTGATTCCTCTCTTTACTCTTCTATTGCTGAACTTATTAATAGTCTAGAATGTCTATAAGGACAAGAAGATTTTAGGATATAGAGAGTTCCTTCTATATACCAGCAATATATCAAAGTTAGCATTTTGTTCTTCCAACCTCAGCGTAGAGCATATCTCAACAATACTTCTATTATACAAAGTTTTAAAGGGTTTTAAATATATTAGTTATATAGATACACACGTAGCTTAAGGTCTCCTACTAATTATAAAGAGCCTCACTGAATTTGCAGCCAGCCTAGAGAGCATTTATTTAGATAACTAGTATAGAGATTATATTTACCCTATTTAGTCACTCTCTTAGTTCTAGGTACTGTAGGAATTTGTAGGGGACATAGTAGTATTTTTCAACTACACATCTACTAGACCATTCTTATTAATCTTTCCACGAAATATTAAGCAAATTCAACTACACAATATTAATACTGTCCTTATTAGGTACCTAGGTGGCACATAAGAACTTCTTTAAGATCTTGTCCAAGTTTCCAATAGTATATAGGTTTTCCTGAGTTTAGAACAGGTTATACTTATTTATAAGCTTAAACCATTAGAAGTATATAATAGAATATAGCTTACAAACACTACGTTCTATAAAGATAGCATTAAGTTAAATATCTTTAACAGATACTACTATAAGAGGTTTAATCCAGATAGGAATTATAGTATTTATACCTATAATTACTCCAAATACAAAGATACCTTTTATAGTAATAGTAAGGACAAGTGCAATAGATATAGCATTAATACATCTTAGATTAGTAAAAGATATAATTGTAGGTAATGTAATATAGAGAATTAAAGTAGTAGCTTTATAGCAGAGTAGATTTTTGCTAATTCTTATACCTTATCTTTAAGATTCTTTTCAATATCCTTGCATCTATACTTAAAACACTTCAACTTTAGGAGGTAGTTAGAATATTTGTTTACTACTGCGTAGATACCTTTGTCCTATAATAATGCACTAAGAATACTAATTAGGTTATTCTTCTCTTCTCTTATAGTTCCTTAATAGGTACTGTTACTAAGGCTGATCTTAGCTCCAGTTAACTTCTTAACTACCAGTCCCTTAATTGGAGAGTATTTTATCCCTCTATACTAGCTAGTACTATAAGAAGCTCAAGCATATTTATATAGAAGTATTAGTTAACGCAGATATAGCAAACATATCTCTCCTTCCTTAGACTTCTATATATTAATCTGTAGAGGGGATTTACACAGGAAAGCTTATTATAGTTAAATAGGAAAGAAACTTGACTAGAAGATAGCTAGCTAGCTAGAAAATTAAGGAATATTATAATATTACTATCTATAAAATAATTACAGAGACAAGTATACTATACTAAATAACTAGTGCTATCTTAATAAACTTATGCTATCTTAATAAAACTAGTAGTATTTAGCTAATGAATATAAATGTGCCATTTTTGTTACAACAGAATTAACTATAGTAGAAGATATGATTATTACTAATAAGACTAGAATTGGAGTCTAGCTTTTAACAGATTCATTAATTATTAAGGGCTGAAGTGTTGCTAATATAACTAGATCTAAGGTTTGAATTACAGATTCAAGTGTAGTTAAAGGGACTGAAATAGCTAACAGGGATCCCTCTAGTAGACATTCAGTAGTACTATTATAACATAAATAGCTACTAACATAGTTTAGGAAGTCTCCACTAAGTTCTAGCAATCTAGGGTACTAGTAACTAGGACTTTGAACACTATTTTCTTTAAATTGCTATAAGCAAGATACATTACTATAAAAACAGCAACATAGCCTAAGATCTACTGTGAATAACTAGATGTTATTTATAATATTAGTAGGATTACACCTTAGAGGATTTATCACTAGTATACTATAATATTACTAAGATAACTTATTACAAAAGTGTATCTACAGTAAGTTAGTAAGAAGAAAAGCTAGAACTTTAGAGAAATTAGCCTTTAGAGAACCTGGTAAGCTTACAATACAATTCTATTTAAGGTCTAATATTATAGAAGTAGTAGCTACAACAGCTACTACCTAGACTAGTAAATAAATTATAAGTATTTTTAAAGAAAGAGTTTAGAGTTGGCATTATAAAAGTATTTATTCAAGCATTAAATTCTAGTACTAGTCTATATAGCACTTTCTTACCCTATAAAAAAGCCTCTGTAAATTTTTTAGATAGCAGTATATTTCTTTAGCTAGTTCCCTTAGCCTAGCCTATAAAAGGTGCACAAGTCTACTAGTAGAAACTAAACTTCAATTTTATCAAAGAAAGAAGCAAGATAATTAAAATTCAGGTAGAAACCTACTATAATATAATTGTAAAAATAAAAGAAGATGAACTAGAAGGTTGGGTTATACATCTTCTTATAATCCTTCCTAATATATTATATATAATCCTTAAGGAGGATTGTATAAAAGGTCTAAAAGATGCACTAAAAAGCCTTATATCTAAGCTAGGAGAGGGATACCCTAAAGATAAATTTAGGGAAAGTCTTTATCTTAATTAATTTAAAGAAACAACTGCCTATAGGAGTGGTAAGGAATTTCAGATTAGGTAAACTATTTATATTTTAGAGTGTAAGTATCTTATATATTTAGAATATTATCTTCTAGAGGAGGAGGACTACCTAACTTACAAGGAAAAATTTAAAATACAAGAAAAGAATTTAGCACAGCTAGCTAAAGGAAAGTCGAAGATTATAGAGAAGAAAACGGCTACAGCACCTGAAGATAATTAAAGGAAAAGGCTAGGAGAGGACCAAATTCTAAAGAAATAAAGTTTTAATCCTTTAAACACTTTAGTAATTACAATTACGAAGATCAATAAAGTAGACAAAACCTAATTAACTTTTAAGGAATTATATGAAGAGAAGATACTAATAAAAATTCACTTAAACAACCAGGACATATAGTTTGAAATGGATAACTGGGTTATATATAAATAATAGTATAAAGAAAGGTTAGCCTTATAGGATATTAAAGGAAAATATAAGGTTAGTGGCTTAAGTATAGAAGAACTTAGAGCCCCTTATTTTAAGAACATAGAGACTGGCGTATAGAATTAAAATGGATAATCTTATATAAAATTGGAAAAGATACTTAATATTAATATAGATATAAACTTTGAAGTTATTAGGTAGAGAAAATTCACCTCTTTTACCTCACGTAAAATTGCTTCTAAACTTTTCCTAGCTGCATTACTTTATTGAGGTTATGTCTTCTTCTTGTAATGTTCCTAAAGGAAGAATACAATATTGCCTAGGCGTACCTAAATTTGGTAGCTAGTCTCTAGAAGCTTACACTGGCTGCCTAAGCTAAGGATAAGAATTATAGAGTAGAAATAGCCTATAGATAGAGCGTAAGCATTAGATGTTAAGCTGGTCACTAGCTGTACTTACTATTATTATTTGCATTATAGTAGTACTCTATACTATTGCTTATAGAAAGAGACAAAGCCATTATACTCCTAAAGCTACCTAACTAGAAGGAGGAGGTGTAGGCATAGTCTAGATCCTTAGTAACCTAGGTCTAATCCACCTCTTTATAATTGGAGTAGATAGCTTTTAGAATATTATAGTAGCTGTATCTTATACAGATATAAGCCTTTAGGTCAACTTTATAGAGGTATTCCATAGCTTTCCTAAGGCTCTGATCCAGCATGTGCATAAGATCCTAAATACTAGTATCTAGGACCAGCTTCTTCTATTTGCGTCCTATAGAGATATATATTTTATTTAAGTATCTATGCTATAACCTAAACTAGGCTAGGAGGAATTTAAGGTAATACTAACCTATCAGCTTAAATTGCAATTTAGCCTAGAGTTATTAGTATATATATAAGAAGAGATATGCAGGAATATATACGTCTTAGAGCTACTACACTTAGTCTAGTAGATTCTACCCCTCTTCCTTAGACACGTAGTTAGTAAATCAGATAGCAGCATATTGAGGTTTATCAGAGTTGGCAACATAGTTTAGGTTAGGGATAGTAGTATAGGTGATAGTACCTATATAAGGAATGGTTTCCATTATCCTCCCCTTAACCTCTTCTAAACTAGTAATCTTGTCCTAATCTACTATCTTTAGGCAAGGCACTGCTTTTAGGCTGTATTTCAATAATATAAGGTGGATACACAGGTTGGAGAGAACTGGAAAAAGAAGAGTAGTCTAGATCTACTTCTAGATCTTAGCAGCCTCCTCCTTTGCCTATTACCTTTCAGAGTTCTTCTTTGCATTCTAATTGGATATGCCTTAGGGCTAGGCTTTTACTTAGGGCTAGGGCAGTAACACAGAGGAAGGCGCTTAACCCCTAGAAAGTATAATAGGCAGGTAGATAAATTAGGATAATAGGTAGTTTCGCCAGTGAGCGTAGATAGAAAGCAGCTAAACTGTATAGCCCAAATAGCTAGGCTTTCGCTTAGGGCTAGGGATAGTAATATAATAGGGAGGTGCTTAACCTATAAGGAGTATATAGTAGTAGGATTACTAGCATTTAAGCCTAGAGTAAAGTAAGGTTGTAGGGAGATAACTGCGGGAGTTATACAACTCTAGAGCTTAGGGTAAGGCTTAGGATACCAGCTACAAGATAGACTAATAAACCTATAGTATAATATAGTATAGAAGGGTAATAAGTAATAAAGGTTACAGTTATAAGGGAAAGGTTAGTTAAGGTAGTAGGGGAGAAGTTAAGGCTAAGTAGTAGAGGCGAGGCTTATACACTAGGCTGAATATAATCTAGTCTAAGAGGCTCTTTACTACCCTCTCCTCTTACTTAGTATACTTAACTTTATTACTTAAGAGGATCTCCTTAGGAGGTGTTATTAACCGTTTCCACTTCTTAATATTATTACCCAAAGATTCTATACACAGTGCTCACTGTACTTTACTCTCTATAGTATTAATATATTAGCAGAGTTGTATTCCAGAGATATAAATATCTATATCCTTATCTCCTATTTCCTCCTATGCAAGTCCCTTGCAGGTAAAGCTACTAAGGTAGAGCTATATAGTAGAAGATTAACAGGGTTTCCTTTATTATCGCAGAAAGCCTAGTAGGGATATTAGAATATTAAGAATGAGTTAGAGTTATAAGAACTAAACCTACCTTATCTACAACTATATCTATAGCTCATAATTCAGGCCTATTAGTAGTATTAAATAACTAGGGCTACTATATCAACAACGTTGCTTTGTATAACTCCTTGCTATACTAAATATCTAGGCCAATAACTACCTATACATTAGCATCCAAATCTAAAAGATAGTTCTTAGCTAACTAACCTAAGTGCGTCTTCTTCTGCAAGTATATAACTTTAATAATAATACCTAGATATTATATATTAGGCTTATACTTCAATTTGCTAGATAAAGCACTGGCGTTAAAGTAGTAAGTATTAATATTAAGACAAGAGTGCGTCAAAGGTGGTGTAGCAAGGAGGCCTAAATAAAGCAACAAAATAGTCAATCTCTGTAGTAGATTATAAGAGTTGGGATAGGCGTTTTGCTTGCAATATATAGTTAATAGAAGTAAGGTGTTATAAAAACACAGGAAAACAATTATCTACGCTAGCCTCTACTAAATCTTATCAGCTAGTATATAGCCTCACCTAATATACACCTATACCAGAATTTACCAAATTTTGATATTATTGTAACTCCACTAATATGGACTATATCAAGGAAGCGCTTACACATTTAGAATCCCTAGAGCTAGGAGAATTATTTAGTTACACTAAAGTAGCTAAAGAATATAGTATTAAGAGAAGCAGGCTATCAAAGTACTGGCAAGGTATCTAGGGCTCTTATGCTGCATAGTACGAAAATCAACGACTACTTAATAAATAGCAAGAGAAGGAGCTTGTAAAGTATATTAATTACCTCTACAGCTATAGCCTACTACCTACAAAGTAATAGCTATACAACTTCGCCTTAGAAATCTATAGTAGAGAAGTAGGCAAAGCCTAGCCAGATCACTTCCTTAAGCGTTACGAAATCTCTCTAGTTTCTTACTAGACCTTTAGCCTAGATCGCAATAGGAAGAGTACTAATTCAGCCTTCAAATACAAGCTCTATTTTAAGCTTCTTTAGTAGAAGATTCAAGAGTATAGGGTACAACTACAGTATACCTATAATATAGATAAGAAGGGCTACCTTATTAGTATACTCTCAAGAACAAAGCAAATCTTCTTAAGACAGAAGTATGAGGAAGGTACCCTTAAGTAGGCTATTTAGGATAGTAACTATAAGTGGATAACCTGTATTACTTATATCTGTGCTGACAGATCTACCCTACCTCTAAGCCTTATCTATTAAGCTACTACTAGTAATATTCAAGATAGCTGGCTACAAGACTTTAACCTAGTAATATATACTACCTTCTTTGCCTTATCTCTAATAGGCTGGATAAACAACGACCTAGGCCTACGCTAGCTAGAATAGGTATTTAACTCAAGAATAAAGAAGTTAGCCTAGAGGGCCTATAGGCTCTTAATCCTAGATAGCTATAGATCTTACGTCTCTATAAAGTTCATTAACTACTATAATTAGAATAAGATTCTGCTAGTAGTATACCTACCTTATTCAACCTATATGCTGCAGCCTCTTAATATAGGCTTATTCAAGCCTCTATTATTAGCTTACTCTAACAGCCTAGCAAGGTTTATATACAAATCAATAGGATTTATAGCCCTTATAAAGTGAGACTTCTTCCACCTATTTAATAAGGTCTAGACGATCTTATTCACAAAGGAGAATATACTCTCAAGCTTCAAAGCCTATAGTATAGAGCCATTCAACCCTTAGAGAATCCTTACTTAATTTAGTAAGCCTACTAGTAGCAGGCCTTCTTCTAGTAAGAGCTCTTAATCAGTTCTTACTGCTTAAGATTAGAGATATATTAAGAAGCTTCTCAGCAGCGTAGTTAGTAATATATATAATCAATGAGCCAAGCAGCTTAGTAATACAATCTATAGTCTCTTAATCTAGGTTATAACTCTCTAGATAGAGAATCAAGGCCTAAGCAAGGCTCTAGTTAATAAGAAGAAGAAGAGGAAGCGTAGCAAGGCTCTCCTCCTTGAAGCTCCTACACGGTACTATAGTAGAGCTGTATTCTATAGTCCCTAAAAGGTTTAGTAAGCACATAAGCAACAAGCTAAGAAAGATACTGCAGCAGAGCTTCTACATAATAAAAAAGAGGAGAAGGCAAGGCTTAAGGTGACTAAGAAGCTTAAGAAGGCTTAAATAGCTAAGGAGAAGAGACGTATAAAGGTAGCTATAAGGAAAGCTTAATAGGAAGAGCTAGAGCAAAAGTAACTCCAGAAGTAGGAAGCCCAGCTTACTAAGTAGGCTAACCAGCAGCTTTAAAATAACTGCAAGGCAGCTGGGAAGTCTATAAAGGCTTCTTAAGCTTATAGTACTATACGAGAGTAGGTAGTTAATAAGTAATTAGTTGTTAAAGTAGTAGAGCTACTGCAGCAGCAGAATTAACAAGGTAGAACTATTAAGCTCCTAGATTACTATTGTAACTAGCTAGTATACGCAATAGAATCACTGTAATTAATTACCTACTCCATTAAAAATCTAGATCAATTAATTAACTACTTAGTACTATAGGCCCTTAATTGTAGATATACTATACAGCAAATTCCATGTATTAGGTAAGGCTGTACAGCAGCTAATAAGATTTAGTAGTCCTAATTCAGCCCTAGAAACTTCACTGTACAGGCTATAATATCCTTATTATTTATAGTCCCTATTAAAGTATAGTCCACTTTATCCCTTTATTAAATATAGTAACTTTTATATCAAAATCCCGCTTCAAATTAGCCTTCTTTATACCAGCTAAGAACCTCTAGGTAGTTAAGACTACTATCTTCGCAGCCGGCGTAGGCACTTATTCTAAATATACAGAATACGCCTGGTAAACTCTAGGGATAGGCTAATTCCGTCCAGGGGACGCCACTAATCCACATATTAGGAAGGTTGGGGAGGTAGAGGAGGTTAAGGAATATAAGGTTAAGATAGTTTACACTAGAGAAGGTATTATAAAGAAAGCTATAGAGGCTTTAAAGAAGTAAGTTAGTATCTTAATACAATACTATCAACTAAGCTAGGTTATTAAATAATAATTAGGGTATATCCGTATAAAGAGCCTACATATAAAGTTACTAGGCTTAAATAGTTTTAACCTTATAAATATACAGCTGTTCAAGTATATTTAGTAAACTATATCTAATAGAGGACTGTATAGCTTGAATGTAAAGGCGGAAGAACTATAATAAGGAAGAGTATAGTATATATTTTATTATCTCTTACTTTCCTTACTACAGGATACAAGATTTCTTGTAAGAGATATAGTCTAAGTTTAGCTATTATACCCTATGTATTTATCTCAATCCTCTTCCTATTTTAAGCTTACCTCTAAGCGTAGTGTATCTCTTTAGGGCCTTCCTTAGCCTCAGCATCAAACTTCTTTTGGATCTTATTAATATCCATTACTATCTCAGCTAACTCCGTATTTTACTGTGCTATAATATGGAGTGCAAGCTTATATAATATACTAGCGCTCTTAGCAAGAGCACAGAAATTAGGGTTTCTAATAATAATATCTAGCTCCTTATATAGTAAATAGCAAGTTATAATCTACTTGCAATATTAAGAAATCTTCTTAATTTAATTATAGGGCACAGCATTAGTTGAATTACAAGAGGGCTAGTCTATTAAGATCTGTAATTTAGCAAGGACTTGTTTAAGCGTAAAGATTGGATTAGAAGAGGAAGGCATGCTCAAGATATCTTGATCAATCTAGCCAACTAGTGTTAGGGTTGAAAAGGTAGAGATAAACAAGGAGCATTAGAGTCAGTGTCTAGTAGATAGAGGCTACTACTCTACAAGTTAGAATGCTTGCCATTAATATAGCATAGTAACTACTATTACTTAAGCAGACTATTAAATGTGCTGTTTAAGAATAATAGCATAAAGACCTTACTAGTATATAACGCGGCTCTAAGGATACCAAGTGCTGCTACCTACCTATTCCTATTTAGTATATAATAGGGTTCTCTTCATCAGCAACCAACGGATCGCAATGGGGAGGCTGGGAATACAGCTATTCTAAGCCACTTACCAGCTACCTCTACCTCCTAATATTCTATTAAGGATTACAAGTCTATATCTAAAGGTACTAAGAAAGCTATAATAGATACTAACTAGTAAGTAAGCTTGTAAGGTAGGGGTGCAGCAACTATATTATTAGCTATATCACTATATATAACTACTAAATACTCACTATCAACTAGTAACTACAATTAGAAATGGATAGTTTAATATAGCTGATGTTCTTTGTGCATCTAAATAAGGCTAGGTAGAATAGCCTATATTCAATTCTATATATTGCGTAGTTTCTAGGATAGTATAATAAGATTGTAGGCAGTTGTATTAATATTAGTAGTATTTAAGTAATTATCAGTTGCTTCTATAAGTCACTCAGCTTCTTTTAGAACCTAGTAAATAAACTAGGGGAGTGGACGGGACCACCCTTACTTATTTAGTTTTAACTAGGCTAATAGCTGGTAATACACTTATACCTCTATAGCTACAAGTCTAGTAGAGTATTATAATCCTACTTATCTTTGTATATATCCTGTAATTTCTATCTAGGATTCTAGTTTAGCGTAAACATTCTATCTCCAAATTAATACTAAGGATGTAATGCACCGTCTTTGTTTGTAATTATACATATAGGTTCTATAGCTTTAGTAGTTATTTAACGTAGGCCTATAGAGATTAACTTTAATATACAAGTGCCATCTTTTTTATATTACTACTAGTCTATGCTCTAGTAAAGTTTACTGAGTATATTACAGCATTAAACTGTAGGGATGCTAAGCGCTACTACCTAATATCTTGGTAAACACAGGATAATTAGTTACTAAACATAGTTCTTAGCTGTAGTAGCACTCTTTATCAGTAACTAATAGATGGTAATAGGAGGCTAGGAATACTAAGCTACTTGTTAGGCACCTACGCCTCCCAATATTCTATTAGTAGAGGATTACTATAGCTAGTCCTATACTAATATAATTGCCGCTAGTATATAAGCAGGGTAAGGGGATATATAGTATCTCAATAGTTGCCAGTTAAGGCGTCCTTACTAGGTGGTCTCCTATTATTTTACTCTCCCTCTGCTTTATTACTTCCTTTGCCTATATAACTCCCTTTTAATATAGGTAATTATAATTGTACCATTACAGCACCTGCAATTCTAGCTTACAATCTATATAGTGCTAAGGATTAACTTTAAAAAACAGTTGGACTTTATTGCATAAACAGTAGAGTTAGCAAAATAGAAACTATATTAGTAGTTCTTGGTTTATAGGGGTAGGGGTAAGATATACATATTATAAGTACTAGTAGTAAAAGCAGCATAAAGGGTAAGGGTCTAAGCCTATTACCTAGTGTATTGTTTCTACTTACGTGTACTTCCCTTGTATTATTATACTAGTAACTACTACTAGATATCTATACACACTCCTGCATAATAGGTATACTAAATTAAGATTACAGTAGTTAATTAGATAGATAGGGGTAGACACCAAATAGCAATAAATCTTTAACATGAACTTAGGCTTCTCCTTTCTCCTATACTTTCTTATATACTCCTTGTAAAAGCTTTCTATAGACAATAATAATAATAATATTATAGCTTATATCTACCCAGCTCTAGGGACTAAGGGATATACTAGGGTAGTATTAAGCATTAAAATAAATTAAAAATACCCAGGATACCTTCCTCTAAAACACTATTATCCCTAGGCTCTAGACTTGCTATACGCTCTAGTACCACTATATTATAGACCTCCCAACATATTTCATAGGAGTAATTGAGAGCTGATAGTGGATAAGGAGGAGTATAATCCTCTTAAATACAAGGTATATATTAAGGTAACCTTTAACTAGATCCCTAAGACTTACTTTAGCCTAAGGAGTAGGTAGAGTAATAATACTAAGCTCCCTCTTATAAACCTCCTAGCTATTAGGTTCTACTATTTTGCTCTTACTTTTAATAATAACTATTATCTTATTATCTAAGATCTAGGATCTATATATAGGACCACTGTCATATATAGATAGATAGAATAGGGTCACTAGTCTAAGTTTAACTAGATAGTTAGCAGGAGTGACTTTCTGAAGGGAGTAAGCCCTATTATTATTAGGGTGTCTCAGCTAATACAGTTCTAGCTAGTTATACTATAATATAATATTTAGTCTAAGTCCTACAGGGACAAGGTTAACAGATTCTATACTAGAATAGTAGACCCTAATTACCTCCTTGATTTTAGTTAAGTTAGTCTTTTAAGCTATATTAGGACTAAAGTCCCAACTAGCGTACAGACGCCAGTTTTATAACCTAATACAGCTATAATAGTAAGGAAGAAGCTTAGCTAGGGAAGTTTTACAGTAGTCTATTATATCTGGAATATAAGTACTAGAGAGTAGTATATACTTAAAAAACTACTTAAAAAGTCGTTTAATGCTGCTGTGTAGGAGAGAGAAGCCCTTATTATAGATTGGATCAAGCATATTAGTCTAGATAGCTTATCTTTGGGTTGCAACTGCACTAGACAGCTTTACTAACTTATTACTAGAAGTATATCATTTCCTTGCTAAACTCTTATCTAGGGCTAGTACTATAGCTGGACCTTAAGTATATACCTAAGGGCTCTCTTAATAATTACCTTAACGCTAACCTTCTCTTCTCCTACTATAAATGCAAGCAGATTCTTGCCTAGGCGTTAGACGCCCTTACCTACCTATATATGCTAGATCTATAGATTATATACTAAGATATTAAGCTAAGCAATATCCTTATCCTATATTATTATCTTAATAATATATTCATTAAGTTCACAGACTTTGGTCTTTCCTGTGAGGGAGTTACTCTTAAGACTATTTATGGTATAGCCCTCTACCTAGCACCTAAGGTTTACCTACTAGAGGAAAGAGGGTATTATATAGCCCTTATTAATATCTAGTTACTAGGAGTTATAGTTGCCCAGCTCTAGTATAGACTTCCTAAATATAAGACAGAGGGAGTAGTATAGTACAGAAGTATCTACCAGAAGGTTGAGATGACGCTTAGGCTTAGGGAAGATAACCTATTGTCATTTATTCTAGAATTAATACTCTGCCTATAGCTAGATGCCTGAAAGATAGCTGCAGATTACTATATAGAAGCCTTATGCTTACTTCTATTAAGTAATAGTAGAGTTAGTAGTAGCTACTGCTCTAATAGTTTCAAAAATAAAGTATCTATAATCTGCGGTTAGGAGGCTAGGAAGATTAACAGTAAGAATACTAAGATAGGAAATAGCAACCTAGATATTAGGAGCTTATTACTAAGCAAGTACATTATTAGGGATCCTAGATAAGCTACCTACTCTTGCAACATACTATCTCTAGAGGCACCTATACTTTATAATAATCCTAAGAGTAACCTCTTCTATAAATCCACCTTTAGAGATAAATTAGACAGAAGCTATAGTAATAGGGGAGGGTCTAGCTTAGCTTTAATAGTTGTATAAGCCTATAAGATTAAGCTGCAGAATAGAGGAGTTAAGGAGTCTAGGTCTGTCTTAGTAATTATAGAGCCCCCTAAGATAGATAATATGTAGGATACACCCTCTAAAAACGTAATATAGTAGTTAATTTATAATGCTCTCTAGGACATAGTAGAGTAGATAGGAAAATGTATAGTTATTAATAAGGTTAATACACACTCTGTTAAGAGACCTAGGGCTACTAGGTATATACCTGAATCTAGTAGGCCCTAAAGCTAGAACAATTTAGTATAAAGCTAATAGGAAGGTTTAGGAGCTAGTAGATAATTATACCTATCTAGGAGAGCACAGAAAAGAGGATAGCGAAGTAGAATAAGACTGTTAGTAATATATTAGATTTATTGTTGGGTTAACTGTATATAGAGTGACTAAGGCTGTATATATATAGTAGTAAGTGCTCTTATATATCTAAAGGCTATAATTGCTAGCTTAATCTATAGTAGTATAAGGTTCTAGTATTTAGAGTTAATCCTATACGTAACCTAAGTTGTTTCTAACTCTACGTAGTACCCTATAAGTAATCCTCAAGTATAGAATACTATGCCTATCCCTTCCCTAGCGCCCAGCTACTTAACTAGGAGGGTTAGCCTTAGTCTCTTCCTAATCTTGCCACTCCTTAGATTACCCTCCCCTATATCATATTCACGTTCATAATACTATTCTTATTAACTATCCTAATTATAACGGAGCCTAGACTCTAGATAAAACTTAATAGCAAAAGGCTATTCACATAGAACAGCTAGGACGGAAGAAGCAGCAAGCGCATAATACAACCTATCTACCTTAACTAGACTTTTAGGTGCACAGCTTCCCCAGAACCATTATAATAGCAGTAATAGCTATAATACTAAGCTGACTATTGCAAGTAGCTATCTTATTAAGGAAATATCCCCCCTCCTCTAATTGCCTAGGCGTATACCCTTAACAAATATAAAGCAATGCTGAAGCCAACTATTACAAAGGCTAAAGTAGGGAAGAATAATAAGCTCTCCTTTATAGTGTAATTCAAGTCTCCCATTTAGGTGTTGTACAGCTAGGTTAAAGATAACTACCTTATCTAGGCGTTCAGGGAGGCGCTTATAATTTACTAATAGAGAAAGTTTATAATAGGGTAAGAGAAGAGATAGTAGGAGCCTGCTTTACTTAGGTATAGGTAAAGAAGGTTCTTAAATAAAGGGATAGGATATTTCAGATTAGGGTAGCTAAGTTGGAGTTAGATCTTAAAGGAATATTATATAGGGCTTATAGATAAGGCTATTAAGTTTTTATATAAGATAGTAGCAACGCCTATATTCTAGAATAGAATATTAATCCCTAAGAAAGCCAACCCTCCTAAACCTTTATATCCTTGCCTTTAAGGTTGGGTTATATACTACCTAGTAGATTATTAATATAGATATACTATTTATAGTAATACAGCTGTATAGCTACAGGACGCCTATAGATATATAAATTATCTAGTCCTACCAGCTTCTCCTAAATAAAATACTATATAACCTTTAATATGCTGTAGGTTAAGTAAGGCTAACCTCTAGCCTTTCTTACTATATTACCACCCTATGTCTTTAACCCATTAACTCCCATCCTTAGGCGCAGTATTTTTAGTTACTTATTATAAGAACCTACTGCTAGAGTTCTATAAGATAAGTACTTTAGCTGCTAATAGGGTTGTAAATTAGGAGTAGCTATTAAGGTAACCTGGGTTAAGACTACTACAGTCCTAAGACTTAGTTCTAGGACACTACTTTAAGCCTTACTGCTATCCTGCTTATAGATTACCTTCTATCTTTTCCTACTTGTCCCTAGACTATCACTCTAGCTAGCTACTCTCTCCTCTACCTTTAACTATAGTTCCAGGGTATCCTTATCTATAGGGAGCGTATATTTCTTACTTTATATTGACTATAAGTTCTTGCTCTAGCCAGTAACTATTTTCTTTATCTTATCTGTCTACCTGTGTTTCACAATAGGCTGTTTCAGGTTAGCATCATCTGTTAGCTTTCTTTTTCTGCTTCTTATAGCCTTCTGCTCTGTTATAATCTTACTTATTTCAGACTAAACCCACTTAACCCTGCGTTGCTAATAGGCTACTTCTACCTTAGCTATCTAGTACTTCTACGTATTATAGACATATTCGTTAACGAGATTATTCCCGTAGGAAATATTATTAATAGGACTCTAGGGTAATTGCAGGCACTTCTGCACATAGCTTAGTAGTTTCTAACTATAACGTGTTTAGGGTTTTCTTATCTTCTATATATATATTTCCTTTGCTGTATTAGTAGCTGCTATATCTATAGGTATAGTGCTTATAGCTATTATAAATGAAAGTGCTGTACACACAGCCCTCTTAAGCTCCTAATCCTATATATCCTCAACCTCTATGCTTGCTAGATTATCAACTATATTAATAGGCTTTATAACGCCTGCCTTCACAAGCCCCTCCTACTTAGTATTATGCTATAGTTATAGCTTCTTAGTAGACCTAGTAAGCCGGCTAAGCCAGTAGTATTCAAACGTGAGATATTTAATATATGTCATCTATTAGTCCTACTGCTTTAGGTCTACCTATAGCTAGAAGGGCTAGATAAACCTATAGTCTATAAGTAGTTCCCTTGCAGCCTTAGTATACCTAGACAAGATAGCTTCTATATTATTACTATTGCTAGGCTACTGCTGTTAACTATAGCTATATTTATTCTCCTACTAACTGCGTATTACCTGTATAAAATTAGGCTAGGCTATCCACCTAGTAGCTACCCCTATCCTCTTAAACTCAAGCTGCTATTCATTAAGATATTTAGGGAACCTAACTATCTGCTACCTATTACCCAGCTGCTATATATCAAATTCCTTCTAGTAACACAGCTATCTAGAGAATACCTCCTAGTCCTCTACACTTAATATATTAGGGTATTATGTCTACAGCTGTAGCAAGCTATAATATATATCTATATTCTTCAAGATTTATAGAAGTAGATTGATGGGGAACAGCGGCCTACAACTATCATTAAGGAGAGCTTAGTAATACCTAGTCTAGTAGTCTTATATAGTGTTCTCAGCAGGTTCAATAGTTAATAATCTAGAGGGGCTTAGATACTGGGTTGTAGTATACAGTACTAGTAAGCCTCTATTAGAGGGTATTTGGGCTAGTAGTACAGCAAGGTCACTAGCGTCAACTAAGGGTTCTATAGTTTTCTATACAGCAAGCCTAATTGGGTATTATTTAGTTGTATAGGATTTGTATTACAAATAGTAATAGTTATTAACTTATAGCAGCTTTATAGAAAGTAGGTTACTCTTAACTTAGGATATATCTTCCTAGTCTACAATGTTTAAGATGTTCTATATATTATCTTTGTAAGTAATATTCTGCTTTATAAACTAGATAAGTTCACGTTCTATAAGATGGAGGACTTAGTTAATTAAAAGCTGTATTATTATAGCTTGCCTAGTTGTATACCTTAGATAGTATTGTAAAAAAATATTGAAGAGCAATAGTAACGTAACAGATAGGGGGAAGGGCAGTTTATTAGAGTAAAGCTAATAGAAGCTAAGGCAGATAGCGTGCTACCAGTGCATTAGTAATCCTAGTGCCCTATAGTTAGCGGGGCACCTTTAGGCATTAGTCCTAGCCCACCTTATACTTTTATAGGACTATACTACAAATTTCATTTAAGCTTTTCTAATGAAATTCTATACCCTATATTCCTCTTACAACCTATATAGCTAGTAACACTATAGTATAAGGGTAAAGGCTAGGTAGCAATTTCTTGATAAACCTTAGAATCTGATTATTTATGTCCTTATCTCTAAACAGACACTAGCACTAAGCCTGGAGCATTAATTTACGCTAATACTCCTGTATCTATCCTTTAATCCCACTATTATATATCTAACGCCGCACTATATATTATATCTCTCTCTCTCTCTATAGCTTAATAGAGGAACTTATAGACTATACTCTCCTAGCTAAACATTCTAGTAAGTAGTCAAAGAGCTAATATACTTAGTAACGTAATACCAATGCTTCTAGCAGTACTAGTCCTAGTAATATATCTGCCATAATTCCTGTTTTATATAGTTCTGTGGCAAGTAATATAATAACTAACTAGACTAAAAGGTAGTTATAGATAAATAGTATATTTCAATATTACAAAGAACAGGACCTTATATAGGAGCTGCTTAAAAGAGATTTATAATCTACTCTAAAGTAGAGGGAGTAAGAACTTTGTCCTTGAGAAAGCTAAGTGCTGCCCTTATTATTAATCCTCAACTTTCAGATATAGAAATAGACCTGAAGAGAGGCTTGTGAATAACTTAATAATTCTAAGGCTATAGCTACTCTATATTAAACATATTATAATTAAGTATAATAATTCTACAATCACCTTATTCTTCCAGATATCAGTTGGATAATGTGATGTTTTTTGGTGTATTTATTAATAACAGGTCAGATTTCATTAGGTTTACTGTAGATCTTTATGCCCTTAAGGCCCAATAGTATTTCTTGCCTAAATTGATATTACTAACCTTGCTCTCTTAATTTTGTATACTAGTATACTTATACAGCCCTAGGAGTTCTATATAGAAGTTTTTCATAGATCTAGGACTAAGACTTACCTTTATTTTTCCAGTTGCGTAAGTTATCCTTATTATCATTCAACTAGGGGGCATATTTCCTAGAATTTGAAGTCTTGTCAATAAAGCTGGTTAAATATTTATCTTCCTTATTACCCCTATTGCTATAGTTGTCACTTAAGGTTCCATTATCAATATTATTATTAGGTATCCTAGTAGCTTAAGAAGATATAGTATCAGCTTAGTTCAGTTTCAAACTAGGCAGTATAGATACTAGCTGGCCCCTCCTACACCTAGCTGTACTAGGGTGATTTTATATAAGTACTATTAGAAAGTAGGCATTAGGTGGGAGGGGTCTAATTATAATCTTATCCAACTTTGTTATATAGCCTATAATATTCTCTATAAGCATAGTTATATAGCTAGTAGATAGGGCTCTATACCTACTACGAGCATAGAAAAGAGCTGTGAAAAATAATACATCATCTAAGATTGGGTGGAAAGTGATATATAATAGGTGCTACCAGTCCTGTCCAGATAGGGTACTATTTATAGAAAGCCCTCTATTACAACTTGTATTTAATAGACCTTAAGTAGACAAAGGCTTCTAGGCATTAGACTATAGGGGCCTAGGACTACCTTGCCTACTTGTAAACGGCTTTAGTCCCTTTTAATAATAGCTCCGTTTATTATTCCCTTTACTACTATCATCGCTGCTATCCTTACTACTGTCCTTGCTGCACTATATCTCAGTATTACAGCTATTAGACTATACTCCTAGGTAAGATCTATTATCTAAAGGACGTTAGGAGGCAGGCGTTTTCTGAGATAGGGATAGCTTTTGCTGCCCTGTAAAGTGTATAGTATAACTATTTCTTAGCTTTAATATTATATTTGGGATTTGGCTTTACTACTTACAACTCTTACTATTAGCTAGTATAGGGCGTTTTAGGTTCTACAAGGTTGTTTAACTACTATAGCAGCAGTTATTGTTACTAGTATCACTTCTACTACTGCTTATGTTTTCAATAGTAGAAAGCCTAACTTAATACTATTAGACAAGAAGGAATAGACTTGTAATAGTATATACTTACCCTCCCTGTATGCCTTCTACTCTAGATGCTATAGCTAATATATAGTAGCTTCTATAAGTATACTACAGGTGCTATATTTAGTTGACCATTTAGTATCTATTCTTAACAGGCTAGTTGGTAGTATTAAGAGGGAGTTTAAATGCGCAAGTTAGCTGTACTAAGTCTCTGAGTTAATTATGTTATTCCTCTTAGTAGCAACTTCCCTACTGAGAGAACTCAGCGCTGAATAACCTAGAGCTTCACCCTAATTATCTATATATAAATCTACTTTATCTTTATATAAATTACCTTCCCTAGCCTTAGAGGCTGACTTATTATTGTTAATAATAATAACTATATCCCCTACACCAAGTTAATAAATATGCTAGGCTGCTATTATAGCTGGGCCTAGGCACTTACTTTGGCCACTACCTTTAGAAGCAGCTAGCTGACGTAAAACTTCGTCTACTGTATCTTCTTAACATGTTGGCTTAATACCTTCCCATTTAGTCTATAGTAAGAATCTGTCATCGCTGTAAACATGCCCACTCTCTCTACTACTACTATTACTAATATTATAGTTACTTAGTTCCTTATCTATATTTATATTAGTTGTTATATAGTATATATAAAATATAATATTATTTTAGTAACTATAGGTGTACCTACCTAAGCAGGTTAAATCAATAAGTTTAATTTCATCTGACTTAGATATAAGATTATTCTATTCAGCAGTTAATCCAGCTACTATATCTTTACTAAACAGGACTTTAGTAGTATTATACTAGGAGGGTTATTTTAGCTTTAGAGGCCTATTATAGGGTATAAATTAGAGTGGCTGGTGCATCTGAGGCACACAAAAGGGACCTGAAAATATTACTATTACTACTATTATAGCTTAAAGGAGAACTAGTAATAATATGAGAAATAAGGAGACGCAGGGCTCTTAAATAGGTGAATATCTAATGTATAGGGTCTTACTATAGCAAGGCTTTTAGAAAGCCCTTATTTATATAGAGTAGTTAGTAGGAGGCTATAGACTGGTGTACAGCCAGGTTCAAAATGCACCATCACTAGTGGAGAAGTAGGATATCTGGCCAGAGCTATTATATAAAACCCCTTTACTGTTAGGCAAATACGTATACCAAAATTCCACTAATACTTACTATAAGACTAAGAAACAGTAATACTAGCTCCTTAATCTAGGCTGTGCTGTAGATGCACCTTCTCCTTTCTATTAGAGTCTACCTAACTATTATACAAGTTTATATATACTAGTTCTACTTTACCTACAACTCCTATACTTACCTAGGAGATCTTAACTAGAAGTTTAACTTATTAGTCACCCTAAAACCTAAACTTGAGCTTGAACTTCTACCTACCTAGCTATACCCTATTATTAGGCTTCTAGCACCCTTGACTAAACTTTACAGAGAGCTTAGTACTTAACAGATCCCTAGTACTATACTAAAAGGTTGCTCTAGCTAGACTATCCGCCCCTTTTTGTAATTGTAACACTATAATATAATAGTACTATTATTCATGTAGACTATTACGTAGACCTAGGCTCTACTAATCTATAATAGAGAATATAATCCAGGTAAGTAGATTCCTTAGTAGCTAACTGTATAGCTGAACAGTAGGTTATAGCTATACCACCCTAAGCTAGCATAACTCAACTATGTATAAAGCAGCACTTAGATATTCTATAGTATACTAACTCCTTTAGGCTATACAGTCCTACATACTTAGGGGGTAGCTACTAAAATTTTACAGGCTTAGCTCCTTTACTAAGATACTATTAGGGCGTCTAAGGTAGCTCTATTACCATTCCGCTTTAATGGATAACATGGTAGGAGGCTGGAAGATCCCTAGGGTTGGGCGAACAGGAAGGAGTGCTAAACCCTAAGATAAGGGAGGCCAAATTAAGGAGTTACAATCTAAATAGGAAGGGCATTAGTTCCTATTTATAAGTAAGTATAGGAGACTAAGAGCAGTAGTAGACTGTATAATACTGCTTAACTACAGGGGAGGCGACTAGAGTTAAGTAGGCAAAATCTGGGTTGGGCCAGAGGTACCACTAGGCATTGAATAATTAGCGCTGAAGAAGGGCCTATAACAAGGACATAGGTATAGCAGCCTCATTTTCAGTTAATAAAGGGGGTAAATTAGAGATGGCTGGGGGCGGTGCAGCGGTTATATTATAACTAAAGAGGAGAGAAAATGCCTTACAGAGGAAGGCTAATCAGCCAATAAGGAGAGAGCAAAGTGTTGGGAAAAAGGAGACAATAGAGGGAGGAGGGTAGGACGGTAAGGGAAAGGTGCTTTTATGTG
This sequence comes from Amniculicola lignicola CBS 123094, assembly GCA_010015725.1. Lineage (NCBI taxonomy): Eukaryota > Fungi > Ascomycota > Dothideomycetes > Pleosporales > Amniculicolaceae > Amniculicola > Amniculicola lignicola. The sequence continues at coordinate 23,690 of ML977635.1, read as the reverse complement.
ATAGGGTTGGTGTATAGGCCAGATAAAAGTGGCAGGTAGCTAAGCAAGCCCCTGTTTCCAGATGCAGCAGTATCTATTTCCTAATACAGTTCCACCCTCTGTAAAATACCTATATATATCTCTATAATAACCTCTATACCTATGCTTAAGAAGTAATAATATTATTATTTAATATTAGAGCAGGACTTTAAATTCAACTATCCTAACCTCTAGTAAGATATATAACTATACTTAAGTTTACTACAAATGTAGTTATCTTTAATATACTGTATATATATAGTATACTAAGTACTAGGAGACCTATAAGTACTATCCACCTAATATTATTACTATGTATATTATTATTAGAAGCAATATCTAGTAGTTTACTAATAGAGTAAATAGAGAATAGTACATTGTAATATACTTATAAACTAATATACTCTTAATATAAATAAGGAGATTATAAAAATATAGGGAAGAAGTATTAATATAATATTTAGGGTAGTAGATAGTATATAATGTGAATCTATTAATAGTAAGTAGAGGAACAGGAAAAATAGATTTAACTAGGGGTTATAAAGAGGAAGAATTAGTTTAAAAATATTTAATATCTCTAGCTCTTATCCAATTGCAGAATAGGCAATAAAAAGACCCTAGGTAATACTAGTCTAGATATATACCTAAGGAGAGTAAGAATAATAAGGAGCCCTAATACACAAATAATCTGTAGATAGAAATAGGGACCTAAGGATAAGGGTAATAAATAGTAAATAAAATCTTGCTATGCATCTACCTTATTCTTCTTTATTAACTATAAGTTAATATTCTACCTATATATTTACTCTATGTCCTTCCTTAATATCTTAGCTTATTATAATTATTTGCTTAGTCTTAGCACTAGACTAGGCTAGACTAGCTAGTGTATAACTTAGTAGTATAAGAGTGGATAGTATATAAATAAATAGTAGATAGGAGTATAGAAAGCCTATAACTGTATATAGAATACATCCTAGTATACTATTAATCTAAACTTATTACTATAAGTACTTAAAAGTAGTAGTAAACTTATAAAGAAGTAAACCTCTATATTCTATATTATAAAAGGGATAGTAGTAGTTAATATAATAGTAATCAAAATAATAAGAAAGACTGCAGCTTAATGTATCTTATTTTACTTTACTCTAGGGAAATCTTGTCTAAGGTCTTTCCCTAGGTTCCTTAATATCTATGCTATCTGCGTTCTAAACACTATATATTATCTAAATCCTCCTATATTTAATAGTACTATTTAAGCTTTTGCTGGAATTTTGTCTTAGAAACTTAGTAATATATTTATTATACTTAATACCCTACTAGTTAACTAAATAGTAAAACTAAAACCCTAAATAACGTTCTAGTATAGGTGCTAAAAGCGGAGGATGTTCTAGATTAAGTAAAACTATGAAATATTAGTGATTACTACTAATAATGGGTAGTACTTACCTACAGCCCAGCTATATATATTAAGGCTACTTAGTATAATCTGATTAAATAAGGTAAACTATTTTTTGCTATACCTATAGCGCTAAAACTAATAGAGAGGACTAAAAGGAAAGTATTCTAGTAGAGATACCAAATATTTGTAAAATATTTAGTTATGTAGTTAGAAGAATTGTAATCTACCTAATATATAATTAGCTTAAAGAGAAAAAGCTATATACTACTTACTAGTAGTACTATACTAGTAATATAGGTTATCTTATAGAAGGCAACTAGTAAAGGACTAAGGAACCTAGTAAGAAAATAACTAAGGTAAAGGATATTATAGCCTTGTTAGAGAGAACATGTATATATATTAGAGAACTAACCTATACCTTTATTAGCTTTACCTGTAAATATAGATAAGGGTTTACTTTTAGGGCAAGGTTTTACTAGAGTTAAGTAGCTCCCTTTTAGTTTTACCTTCTATAATAGCCTAAGGTTAAAGTAAGGCTATTAGACCCTGTATAGAGATATACACTAACTATTTCAGCCTAGTATAGGGAAATACTATCCTTAAAAAAGTGATAGGGGTTTAACTATAAAATTTTATAGTTAAACCTATATCTATATAAGGCTAAGAATATAATCCTTCTTTATATATATTAATATTAGGTAATAAGGAAGAGATTGTAAATATACTAGTGTACCTCTTACTAACTTAGGCTACTAAATCTAAGGTAAGTTCCTATTTACTAATAATAATATTCGCTAATTACTATATAGGTTATAATAGTATCTCTAAAAGCTTTCTTTGCTTAAGGAATACTAGATAAGTATTAGAAACTACTCCTAGAAACCTTCAAGCTGTTATTATACGCCCTACTAAACCTACTAAAAGCTACTATACTTAACTTATAATTTTTTATAGAAAAGACTTAGTTAGCTCTATTATTACTATAGGTGAAAAGACTAGTTATAGTAGCTTGTGTCTTAGCAACATCTAAGAAGCTTTTATATAATAACTATAAGAGTATATAGGCTCCTAAAGCTCCTATACTTAGTTTATCTAGTGCTGATACTTTTAGCTAGGTATCTTATTTATAGTAAGCTATTAAGGAGTTTAACAAGGAGCCCTACCTAGCTACCTACTACCTTTAGTTTAGCCCTCTTTTCTTCTCCTATAATATGGAATAACTTATATCTATACTACTAATAAAGATAGTAGGAAGATTATAATATAATGAAGCTATAGGCAAAATTATAGAGAAATATAGACTAGTACAGTTAGATTTAGTTCAGATAAGTTAGAAAAGGAAAAATTACTTTATATTTGTAGAATAGGGTAGCCCTAGTTCTCTCTTAGATATAGGGAGCCCCCTATAGTAAGATAATAACGTTAATTACAGAAATTGTAGAGGCTAACTTAGAGTAGTTAAGAGAACCTTATAGATAAAGATATTAATTTCATTATTAAATACTATATAAAATATCTCCCTTATAATAAATAGTAGTCCTAGATACTAGATTATATTACTATAACCCTAATAATTCAAGGTCTATAGGCATATAGTTGGATAGACCCTAAGCTTTTAAAAGGTGGAAGTTATTTAATAGAGCTTGTTAGTAAATACATAGATCTAAGGCAACTTGAAGGTAGGCTAATTATACTAGCTAAGAGGTAAAAGGTAGTTATAGAAGGTACAACTATATATATCAGCCCCCCTAAATAGACTATAATTCCCAACCTAACAGAGCCAGCTTTAAGTGGTACACCCTAAGTACCTATCTATAGCTAATCTCTGCTATTAATAGGTATACAACTATATAGCTCTTACTTATAGAGAATAATAGTACTTAGCCAGCTAATTATAGCTACTATAACTTCTTCCCTACCTAATAAACTTAGCCCTTTAAGGCTTTATAGCAGCTATTAATCTCCTCTAACCTTAAATTTATTTATGTACATAGATATAATTGCATAACATTTAAGTAATAAAGACTTAACCCTACTAGGTCTTTCTTAGGACTTATAAGACTTTATTCTACTAGCTACTATAACTATATTAGGTAGAGATAAAGGACTATTAGAATAGAAGCTAATAGTTTAAAGCAAATATCTATAGAGAGTATAATTATCTTATATAGTACTAATAGTTTACCTCTAGACAAATTGCCTACTATATTCTTTATTCTAATATTAATATTTTTAGATACCTAGTTAAGAATTAGTATAAGAATACTAGTTTTATTTAGTAAGGTAGATAGCCAACCTTTTATATAGTAGAAAAGAAGGGGTCTCCTTATTAGGGGACGTAGGATCATATTATTCAGTAATTCCTAAATAATACTAACCTATTATTATAATAAGCTTATTAGATCCTTAAAAGGCTAGTAGTATATACAGCATTTCTATAGTATTCTTAACCTAGACTCTAGTACTCTTTACTCTTGTCTTTATTATATTTAAATACTTCTGTTCCCTTTATTATATCTTCTACTATTTAGCTACCTTTTAATAATAATATAGCTAATTTATAGATAAGCTCTATAAGACATTTAGGGGTGGAAATAATTAGATAAATAGGTATTAGGAACTAGTACTTCTTCTATTCTATATAGTAGGGACATAAATAATAAGCTATAGGAATATTAGTTATTAAGTACTATAAGACTAAATATAATAAGAATATACTAGTGTAGACTATAACATAGATAGTTAATTTTCTATACTTAGTATATATATCCTACAAACAATGTAAACAGCTACTACTTTTACTAATTAAGCTAATTAGAACCCTTATTTACTAATAGTATTATGTGTATTAAATACCTATCCTCTACCTATTAGTAGCTGTTATTAGCTGTAACATAGTATTTATAGGAGTTACTTACTCTCTTTAACTACTTTACTAGGCTTTGCTATTGCAACCCTTAACTTAGCCAGTTAGGTTAGAAGTACTTAAGCTAGCGTTTAAGCTAGAGTTTAATTAGCTAGCGTTTGAGCCAGCGTTTGATTAGCTAATAGGTATAATAGAGAGGACTATAAAGGACAAGAATAAGTAATAAAGGTAGTCCCTAATAATAGGAAGAGATAGAAGCCTATAAGTATAAACATATTTTTATAAAAGAGTGCTAAACTATTACTATATATAGAGAATAGTGACTTATTACTTATAGTAGGCTAGACTATCTCTACTGGGATATTGCTAGTATTAAAGTAGATAAGGGTAGTAGCCTATAAGTATAAGTATCTCTTAAGTAAGAGACTAGATATATTAACTAACTATAGAAAAAGTGTTAGAAGTAGGGTAATAGCTTAGACGTAAGCAGTAGTTGTTATTACCTAGTAGCTTTAATTATAGTGAATAAGGGGAAGAGTAAGCTTTAATGTACCTTAATATAGTAAGTAGTACTTCTAAGAGGAAGAAGCTCCAATAGGGCTCTGCTACTACTAAAAGGGGGATGTTAAAGGGTTAATTCAATGAAGATACTAAAATATACTCTTAGAGAGATATTTAATAGACTTTATGAACTCTTATATCTTAATTCCTACCTCCCCCTATACTCTAAGCCCCTATATATACCTATCTATAATTCCCTAGTACTTTTAAGTATAGCTATAGAAATAATAGCTCTATTCTTATTATTATGTAGATATATACAGCTAAGAGGTATCTTATAATAGGATACTAGGCAGATCTTAGGATAATATACCTTGCACTACTGTATTCCTATATTACTATAATTATTCAAGTAGGTATAGGAATATATCTATTTTTAGCAGGAGTTAGCTACTGCTTTTAGAGGCATTTCTACCTTACTTAGCCCTAGCTGGCTTACTACTTTAGAGGCAGCCCTACTTACTTAGGACTAGGACCCTAGTTATATTACTATGCCTTAACCCTCTCCTCCCCTTACTATTCTAAGGGTAAGCCTACCCCCTCCCCCCTAGCCTATAAGTGCTTTACTGTATTAAATATAGTATATCCTTTAATACTACACAACTGCTAGCGCCTATTTAAAGGACCTACTTATTTACCCTTCTACTATATTCAGCCCTATTAACAACTACTAATCCTAATATATATCTACCCCCCTCTAGCTACTATTAACTATAGTATAATATAGCTATTAATATAAGCTAAAAGGCATAAATGTCCTAAACATAGCTTCTTCTAATAGAATAACAAAGTGCTAAACCTACTATATCTGTACTATTCTAACTACTATCCCTACCCCCTCCCCCCCTCCCTCCCCTGCTATGTCTTTATTAGATACTAACTTAAGGTTTAGCCTAGCTTTAGACTTAGATTTAGATTTAGATATATATTTAGAGCTAGATATGGATACTAAGCTAGATGTAAGGGATCTTTAAGACTCTAGAGATACTAATAATCTAGGGGGTTCTAACCCTAACTTAGATAGAGCGTAGGATATAGAATTAGATAATAAGGGAGTAGTATTAATAAGTATTATTACTACCCTTAGGAATTAAGGTCTAGCAAGACTAAGATATACTAAACAGACTAAAGCGCTTTAGAGGAGAGAGAGTATATTTTAGAATAAGTAAAGATTATAGAGCCTATTTTTATTAAACTTAGTAAACTAATATAATCTAGGTACTATAGTAAAATCTAGGTAGAAATAAAGCTATCCCTATAGGAATAGCTATATAAATACAACCTAGTAGTATTTAAATTATACCTTCTCTAGTAGAAAAAGAAATCTAAAATTTAGAAGGAGTCTACAATAGAGGTATACTAGAAATAGATTAGTATATACTATTAATATATAATAGGTTATATAATAGTAAATAAGGTTCTAAAAGATATCTATAATATAAGTTTCTATTCTTATTCTCTAATAGGTATACTTAACTAATTATTAAATAAGTAGATACTAGACCTTAGACTAGATAGGTCTAAAAAGGAAAAGCTTGCAATATTTATTTAGGACCTTTATACTATCCTCTATGCTCTCTAGGTTAATAATATAAAGCCTCTCTATAGGCTTATCTAGGTATAGATTTTAGTCCTTTTACTTTTAAGTGTAGCTACTACTATATAGCTAGGAGCACTTGTTAAAAGTGCAAGTAACAAAGGTAGTAATAAAGTGCTCTACTTTAAGGATATAGTACTAATAAAGGTCTATAGCCTTAAAGAACCTAAGTAGAGTACTATTATAGTAAATATAAACCTAGAGTATATTAAGAATAAGGAAAAAGATAGGATACTATACGTTGTATAATGTATATAAAGCTATATATTACTAATATTACTCTAGGAAGAAATTTACATTCCGCCTAGAGGGACTACCTATATTCTATATTATTTTATATATACTAGGTATTAGTACTAGCTAGGATATGTTCTCTAATAACTTTACAAATATCTAATAAATCTTTAATCTTATTATACCAGTAGAACGTAATATACTCTATATTTAATAGAAGAAGGATATACTAGATAAGCCCTTCTTCTATAATATCTAAAGTATAAGTAAAGGTAGCTGTATACTTAAAGATATAGTATTCCCTTACTAGAAGTATTGCAATATATTTATTTAGCTAGGGTATATTATAGGGTTTAAAAAAAATCTAGAACTCTACTAGCTATAATAAGCTTCTAGAAAGAATATAAATGGTATATATACTTTATATAATTCTTCTTACCCTTTCTATACTAATAGGAAATACTAGAGGCTCTTCTATCTACTAAATAGAACTAGACTATAGGTTATACTAGGGATATATATAAAAGGTTCTATACGCTAATATATATTATATATAACTTTTAGTTAATCTATTTTAGTACCCCTTCTAAGGAAGAACTAATCTAGTCTATTATAAGTATAGGCTTATTATAAGATTAATATACACCTATAGAACTTAGTAATAAGTAATAGAATAAGGTATATAATAATCTACTACTTATAGCTCTTTATAATAAGTAGGAGATATATAAGAGTAAGCTCTATAAGCAAGGCTTTCACCCACTTATTAATACTAAAGGAACTCTACTTTATACCAAATATAAGGAGGCCAACTATAAGATTAATAGTGTCTCTAAAACACAGTATTAGATACAGCTAAGTAAGGTAATTTATACCTTCTATAACTTAATTAATATAATTAAAATAGCTAAGTAGCTTAGTAGGAAGGCTATAACTAAAGTTCTAATACTACTAACTACTAAGTTTAAGCTTTAAGAGTATATAACTACAGCTAATATACTTTTTAAGCTATTTAAGAGTAATTAAGCTTAGGTCTAATTTATCTCTACCTTAGCTTAACTATACTATCTACAGGAGACTTATAACCTAAAGGCTCTTAAATAGAAGATAGACTATATAGAGGACTATATTTTATCTTCCTTACTAAAGTGCAAGAAGAGTATAGATTACTCCCTAACTAAACTAATAAGTCCTAGCAGCAGCTTTATAAAACAAGAGCCTCCTATACCTAAGGATAAAGAAGTAGTTAAGGTTTACTAGTATCTAATAAAACTCCTATACCTAGTATACCTTCTCTGTATTAGTAATAAGGAGTTCTTATATAAATGGTAGATATATTATAGACTATAAAAGGATATCCTAAAGAAGTATATCTAGTTATATTTCAAGGACCTTAAGTACTAGGGCGAGTTTAAATACTGCTATCCTACCTATTCTATTATATTAGATAGGATAGAATATTTTATAAGGTATACCCTCAACAAATATACAGTGTATTATTAAGGTAGAGGTAATTACCTATATAATTAGAAGGCTATATATTTACAAGAGACCTAGTCCTTAAGTATATTTATATGTAGCTAAGAAAGTATAGCTATAATAAATCTAATACATAGTCTCTACTCCTATATTATCTTAAAAGACTTCTACTTACTCAACTTATATAATAAATAATAAGATACCTATAGACTATCCCTAGTCTCCTAGTATTATTTATTTTTCCCTCTGTCTCTTGCTAGGTGGACATAGACTTACTAGGCTTATTAGGGAAAGTAGTAGTAGTAGATATAGTATGTTACTTACAATATTTCCTAGTACATCTTCTCCTATCCCTATATCTAAACTCTTTAAGCTTTTTAATAATAGACTATATCTCTATAGCAGCATTAATTTTTCTTTTCATGCTATAATTAAGGCTTTAATCTTATCTAGCTATAATATTATAGTAAAGTTAAGGATATTTATATAGGTACTTACAGATATTTATAACTTATATATCCCTATCTATATAATTAAGGAATACTTAGGTAATCTTCTTTATATAGTACTATATTAATAACCTATCTACTAGGTTAAATTTATTATTAGTATATAAGTAGTATAGTAGTCAGTATATTACATAACCCCCTAGTGGGAGAATAATTCACTTTAGGCCTATACTAGTAGTATTGATGAAAAGGTAGGTATTGCTATCTCTACTTTATAGTTCTCTAGCTATATTACTATCCCTCCAATTCCTTTAAGTCCTCCTTAGCTGCCTAGAGTATCTCTTTCATCCTAGAGTATAGCTTTAGATTTGGATCCCTCTACCTCCTACTATTTAGAAATACCTTTCTCTATAATCTACTAATATAAGGAATTAAAGGCTAGTAATATTCTATAAAGCATTCCTAAGTAGTTCTAAGAAAGATTATATTATTAGACATAGTACCTAATTTCAGCTTAGCTAATTCTTCTATGTCTGTATAATTCTACTTATTAAACTATAGAACTACCCTCTCTTATAGTCCATTATAGTAAATACATATCTAGAAAAGTACCTAAAAGAAGGATTCTAGGTTATATATAAATGAATGTAGCTTATTATTATAAAGCACTCTAATTGCTATAAATACTCTTATACCAGTCTTCCCTTATACCCCTAAAGGCTTCCTATACTCCTCCTTAATAGCAAGGTTAAGGTTAATTAAGAATACACACTAGGAGCTATCATTATCTTCTTTATTTACTATAAGGTTATTTAGTAAGATATTATATTAAAGTATACTAGCTTGTATATATAATAACTTATATCCTTTAATACAGCCTTCTAGTATAGTAAGAAGGCTAGTCTAGGAGCTTACTTTATAGATAGCCTTCCTATAATTATAAATAATAATACATTAATATATCTAATTTAATAATACTATACTTATCCTACCCTTTATTAGAGAGTTTAAATAGGTCTACTTACTAGGTGGTAATAGGGCATCTATATAGCTAGAGGACTACTTTTACCTAGTAGTACTACTACTTTAGCCCTTTAGTAAGATACAATATTAAGTAATACTTAAAGGTAGTATTAAGATCTTAGGTTTATAGTTTACTACTTTTGTTATATCTAGGCCTTATTAAATATTCCTATAGATATTATCCTCCTAGTTACCTATATAGACTATCTTATAGTAATAGTATCTTATAATATTAACTATATCCTTATTAGTTACCTTATATAGTAATTTACCCTCCTCTTTATACTCTAGGTACTACTATAAGTCTTTAATTATAAGAGGTATTTAGGAATTATTATCCTTATAATAAGCCTTCTAATAGGTTATTACTTAGCTAGTAATATAAGGTACCTGTTTTATAACCTTATTAATAATAAGGTATTCCTTCTTACTATTCTATTTAATATTAATATACTACTTACTTTCAGCTATAATAATAGTAGGGTTAAAACTAAGCTGCTCTTTATTTATCTATAGGAACCTAAGTACTGTAGATATAAACTATAGTCCCTCTTAATTAATATTGAAACTTGTAGATATAATACCCCTAAGTTAGTTAAAGACCTATAGGTATATAAATAATCTATAGAGGGTAAAGCTAAGTATAAAGTAGTAACTATCTTAAGTAGTAAGTACCTCTCTTGTATATTACCCTAGGTCTAGCTATGCTTTAGAGGCTACGTTAGCTAATAGGTTACTCTTAAGCTCTCTAGGTATAAGGATCTGCTTCTAGTGGCATTTAGAGTCTATACTAGCGCTTAGGTTATCTATAAAGCTAATATCTAACTTATAGTCAGCTATAGAGCCTTGTAAGGGCTGATGGGGCTGTACCAGCAGCTATTATTAAGCCCTAGAGGCAGGCTGATACTCTTCCACCAAGTCTAAAAACTGGCCTATAATCTCAGTGAACCAGCGCAGGATATCCCTTTCCTTCGCCCCTTCAGGCTAGCCCTGCCAACCGCTCTCCTTGTGGTAGAGCAGATTATCCTCTACTTTACACCTTTCGAACACTGCCTATGCTGCTAGCTTAAGGCCTGCAATATCCCTAAAGAAGGCTTCAAAGAAACCAGGAATTCCAACATACATAGGCCCCAGTTCCTCCTTCAGAACATCGTCTACGTATTTGCGGTGTTCAGTCAAGTTTACGAAGCTGCTCATACTACGCAGCCATGGCGTTTATTAAAAGGATAATATAGGATGGGGAGGAGGTATAGACTCAGTGACGGCATCGTAGATCTTGTTCCAAATATTGTGATTGTCTGCATGACTCTATATTGCTTCAAGTAGAGGGATGACCAGTTTGATGTCAAAGTTGCTTAAGACCACTCTTAAGGCGAAACTGAGTAGATCTGCCCAGAGGCTCCCCTAGCTTATTCTAGAATAAAGACTTTCGGCTGCAGGCAGGCTTTGAAGGGAGAAAATAAGTCTAACAATCAAATCCCTCACGCCTTATGGATTAGCGGATTAGACAAACAAAAGGAGACCAAACCATTACCTGAAGGTGCCTCAAGATGTGTAACTTTCTCTCGCAAACTAGGAGAGTCATGTATGCCCATCTCGTTGCAGGTTGCTTTCAACGCGTGACGGAACTCATCCAGCCCCTTACCTATAGGATTCTTCGCGATTACATCAGATGGTACAGCCATGGTGGGAGGGGTGCGAGAGTCTGGTCCATGCGACCTCCCTGGCAAGATGTTCGGGCGATACGAACTCCGTCAGGTCGGGTTATACGTCATAAGGATAAGTATCTCGAAGATAGCAGGGGAAACTTGGGACAATATGCGATTTTTGGGGTGGAAAGGGGAAGTCAGCGACGGTGGAGACGCGACAAGAGCGCATGCCAAGAACCTGGCCGGAAGAACGTCGGCAACTCCTTGTCAGAGATCTGCCGCCCGAGGACTAGCCTACTTTTGGCTTGATTGATTGGCGGACTGTCACGTGCGTTGAGCCCCAATCTGCGGATCAGGCGGTGAGGTTCTGGACGCTGCGCCACATCCTCGGCTCACGAAAGAGTGTCTGGACCAGAAACGTGACGCTGAAAGGATGGTGGGGCAGTTCGTGGGGCCCGATATTCACATGATCTTCCCGTTGGGCACCAACGCCTGAGATGCGAACGCGTATACACTCCCTCACACTATTCCTCTAGCATTACTTCGCCGATTTGCTTGCAGCGCAGTTGAGTAAAGTTGATCTGCGTTTAAGCCTACGATTCGCCTCTCATTGTAGTTCTTGCTTGCTACGTCGCAAAGCCACCCACAAGAGGTCAGTGACTAAGGTGAGTATCAACCAAGTATTCCTTCCATGGTTACGAGTATAATAACATCTCAGTACGTGAATTATAGCTTCCTCTTCCTGAACGTTCGCCAGACAGCGATCTACTATCACAATCTGACTTTATGTCTTCTCGACGCAGTAGACGAGCATCGCACATCAAACATCAAATCTAACGCTCTCACATCCACCACCCCCCAAATACTAGACGGTTCCAGATCATTAATTCAATGCCCGAGGTAGGATCAACTCCGGCACATTTTTAACTGTCTGCTAATACTAACACAAAAGAATCCAGGCCGAACAAACCCAAAACGGGGACTACGAATATATCCGATACCATACTTTCGAAGCAGTCGATTACGATAGGCTTATGTCGTGGAAGGCTGGATCTGGCCGCATAGGTGTAGGCATATATGAGATTACCTCTCAGAGGACATATAAGGACGTAAAAGAAGTGGAACTTCCTGGCGGGCGGAGTATACTCGTAATGGATACAGATTTTAGATTGGTTCGAAAAACTTAGCTAGGATACATTTTTGCGTATACGTACCAACCTTTCTCAAAGTTCAACATTATTTCCACCTTGCAATCGTTGCCATCGCCACTAGGAAAACACACATCAACCGCAATAGTACCTGTTGATACTCCCTCCTCCACCACTTCCTTACTCCAAATGCTGGCTTGGATAGCCTCGCAAAGATAGTTACCTAGCATTTTTTTCAAATCTTCGACAGACCTCAACTTTGCTTTCAAAATGGCTATTCCAGTTTGGTAACATAGCTAGACCTCTAATTTAAAATCTTCGCCTTCCTTGCGTAGGAGGTGTAGGCGCACAGTATCAGTGAGTTTCGTCAATTTCCTATTTTCTTCTCCCTTTCTCATGCGGCTTGCCTTTATACCTTTGAAAAGGCAATCGCAAAGAATACTCTCTAACTTATCCACCTCAGCCCACCTCGCCATCCAGGCCATTTCAATGCCACTTGCCTGACCGGCATTCTGCGTTTGAGATACCATTCCGAAGCTGGTAGCCTCCAGACCGGTCTCCTCTGTGACTTCTCCTGGGTACGTAGGCTAAGAAGATTGGGACCCTTTGGAAGTTATCAGCTTAGAACATAATCAAATTGTGGAGTATCAACGTACCTACAGTTGACTTAACTCGTTGGTCTAACTCCACTTGTTGAGCGTCTGACGTGGTATCTAGCCATGTGTTTTGGGGGGCTACCGCAATAAGTCATACAATCCTGTTAAGTAGAATCTGGAGGGAGCATACATCTATTGCGCTTACGTTTTGTAAATTGAGGCTCAACATATGCTATTTCAGCCAGTCCTCCTGTCTGGAGAAGAGGCTGCATGCTTTCGCATTTCTTGCGTTTCGTTGGCCTGAGCTCAATGTGAGCTAATCAATCAGTTCTTAAGGACCTTTAATGTTCCCATTGACGAAAGGATGACGAACATTTCATAAACTCTTTAAATAAGTTATCATCTTCAGGATCAAGCTTGGTATAGACCGCTTTATCAATGTCGTCGCGGTACAGATACTGTGCGAGCGTTCGACGATGGACGAAGTCTGCCACGTTCTCAACAAGGAAATTGAACTTTGCAGTAGGCAATTCAATGATATCCTTTATCTTATAGGATAATCCGCAAAACTTCAATGCATTGCAGTCTAGCTTGCGCAAGCGTATATGCTTTTCGTCTTCGCGGGTTGTATGTTCGAAGGTGAATTTCAAAATATACTTTACTCTGGTAGCCTGCTGTTTCGGGAGAGGCTTGTCAAGTGATTGATTACGTAGCAATTCTGCCGTAGTGTGCAGTGTTCTTTGAATTTTCAGCTGGTCTTGCAGCTGGGACAATCTTTGAAGCATGCCATCGAAAGCGAGGTCGGGACTATCATAACACCAGAGGTCCTTTCCAACCTTGTCTAGGTTATTTTCAACCTCCTGTAAGGTTGGGGCCAACATCTGGTTACTGGGGATGGTAAAAAAGGGGGTCTGAGTCTGCAAAGTAGTCGTAAGAGAGACGAATCGTAGCCAAGACCAAGAGAACAAATCTTAGCTGTGCGGTGACGGGGATTCCAATTAAATAACGAGTGGTGCGACGTGCATACGTCTCTTCAAGGGTAGGCAGCCGTTCTTGCCCACGGACCGGTAAGCGGGGCCAGACCAAGGCCTTGCAAGGATTTGGCAAGCCGAAGGATGGTCGAAAAGGCGAACGTGCGACGTGCATACGTTTCCCCAAGAGCGAGAGGGCCTAACGGAAGCACATGCATACGAAAGCCTGAGCCATCATGATTGGTTGGTATGATGCTAACTCGTTTCGCATTCCGTCCTTGCGATCTCCCGGATGCGGGGTGTTATACAGCTTTGACGAGAACTTACATACAGTAGTTCGCACGGGGAATCTGCTATGCACCATGCACTACAGCATATATAGGGCATCCGTATCGGCATCAGGTCTTCTGATCCCTATATCCTCCTCTATCGACTTATCAAGTTTCTCTTACTTATCTTGAACCGACTGCGGCCTGAGATCTAATCATGTACTACTCAGACGCTTACAACTCTCTTCCGTCGCTGCGATCTGCTGCGAGCCTCATCGACGACACAGTTCGGGCAAGTCTTACTGGACCAGTCCATTAATACTTTATCGATCATGCTGCCCACAAACAGTACGGTGTTGTGTTGCTGCACAAACATTTTCATATTAAGGACGTTGAACGTCTTGTGGAGTGCCGCCACTCCTCCACAGCCTGGAAAGTGGGTAAAGAGATGGATGTCGTGCCTCAATATCAGGGGGTAATCGCGCCGCGATCTTTTCGACTATACAACAGTGCAGCTGTTCCATACGAATTTGCATACTCTACGAAGGAACCCCACTTCAACGTTACATTCGAGACTGGAGCACTCAAAATGCTGGAGAATATCGCCCTCGATCAGATCTTCGGCCTGCGACACCTCGACGAGCATGACCCCAGTCTATCAGTCAAGATAACAGAAGGGAAGACAAACATCATGATGGACCGAGGCTCCATTCCGGAATCCGAGCTCATTGAAGCCTTGTGGATATTTAGTAATAACGAGGATAACAGATGCCACTGCAGAGAACATTGTTGGCCAACAAAGGACGGCCACGACAAAGATCATAGCTGCGGATGAGTCATGGAAGGCTAAAATTTGCTCTGGATACTTGTAGATCGTCGTATTGATGCCCCATATAGTAGAATTCAACATTCTATCCTTTTTGGTTGCCGTAGCATGCTGCTGAAAGTTCCGCGAGTTGTTACTACTTGGCCCACCGGCTCGTACCCAAATCGTTCATAAAACCCCACAGCTGCAGGCGAGGCCATCACGAAACTGGTTCTTTGATAGCGATCTGCTTGCTCACAACCCCATGCTAAAAGCATCGATCCGCATCCTTGACGTTGATGCGTTGGGCTCACTGACAGCACGTTGAGTCCTAAGATAAATCACATCAGCCACGATCATATCGAGAGCTGTGTAGATGGACTTACTCCAAACATTCGTCAGATCTTGAAGTACTCTTCGTCTCTCTGACGTCAGTTTCTGCGATATCGCCCTCCAAGCGTGGATGTCTAACGATCCAGGAATCTCAACGGTCTCTGCCTTGCTCTCCTCTCTGTCACTTTGAATGTGGGGACAAGGTTGATCTAAAGTCCACAAAGCAAACCCGACCGGAGTTCTATCATTCGTACAGGCTTTAAGGAAAGATGTTCCAGGGGTCTTGTGGAAGCTCTCACGAAAACTGCTAACGTGCCACATAATCTCCTCTTCTTTGGTTTCGGGGCTAGAATTGGGGAACATCGTCATGTTGAGGGGATTTTCTTGCATTGCGGGATGATCGCAGTATCGCACAAGAGCTTCAATATCGCTGAGCTCAACAGCGTGAAGCACGTATGACATCGCTTCTATTCGAGGATCGTATAGTGATGTCTGGCGGGGATCTTCTAGAACTTGACTTTTGGAAGTGAGAAGAGATAGCTGGAAGTAGGAAAGCGCTTAAATGGCGCAACTGATGGTACGTTGCTGTTGTCATTCTGGCCAAGCGAAGGCCAGGTGGAACTTGGATGCGAGAGATCTTGGCAGTCTTGGAATGGGTTGCGGGGCAGTGCTCGTTGACTGCGTGCGTGCGCTGGTCAAGGTTCTTCCGATTGTTGTTACGTTAGTCTTAGTAGTTGCTTAAATAGCCGGACACAAGCTGTGCCATTGCCTCTTGTGCGAGCATGTCGTTGTTGTAGAGGGGAAGGCAGGTAGAGTAGTGAAGTCTTGCGTGAGCCTTTCCTGTTTAGGATTTTTTGCACGAACTGGATGAACAAAACGCAAATAGCTTAGCGCAAGATCCCCTTGAAACAGGGTAACCAAAACGGGAGCAGGTCCAAAAATGGACCCTTGCTGCGAGGGGTATTTCTTGTCTTAATTTAAGTGATGACGAGTGCTGTTGCCTACACCCGTTGGCCATTCTACAGATCTACAAATATTATCGAAGGAGCGGCGCACGCTGGAAAGAGTAGAGCACGCTCAGGAGGACGAGCAACGCAGAGACGAAGCTGCTGTTGAGAAAATGCGCAAGACACACCAGTAGCTTCTGTCAGGCATTGGCATGTAAGGCAGTTATATGATCCCTGAAGGAGACATAGTGATAGCGTGAACAGTGACGTTGAGTAACCACAAAGCTACTTTGTACATGAACTCGCTGTGGGCATCTATGCTTTCTTCACAGCCCACTATTTCCCTTATTAATATCTCCAACAAGTTTCCTCAACACCAACCCCATAAAGCCACTCCAGAACCCCTCACTCCTAGCATCTCTACCATATCTAATGACATTCCGCCAAAGCCTCAGCGCCCGAAAGATGCCGCTTACACTTCTTGTCTCGCAGAGGCCTAAGGGACCAGTCTCTGGTCCAAGAACATGCACCGCGTCTCTCTCTCCTAGCGCCATATATGCAAAATAAACGTGCGTGTCGTGTCCAACAATAGCGAAGCACGGCTCCACCAGGCCGCTCCTATCTGCATGTCCCACACGCCGCGCAAGCTGCATCTTCTTCCGCAAGCTGGCTGCTATCCATATACTCAGTTGGTATTCGGCTTCCGTGTGATCGCCGCTGGCGGGCTTGACTTTCAATGCAAGAAAAGAGGTCTTCAAAGCCGGGGGATGGCATATGGGAGAAGGAGAGCGTGAAATCGGCTTTGCGATTGAGGAGGCGTGGTTTAGTGGAGGCGTCAGACGCGGATGAGAGGAATTCGGAGGCGATGGCCTGTGACTGTCTGCTCAGATATCAGCATGGGTGCCATCAACGAGGCGGAGTGTACCTACACGCTTTGAAGCCAAAACTTTTCCTCTCCTTCTAGTTTCATCGCGGGTTTCACTACGGCGAGCTCTTAAAAACAAGATGATTGATTATGCTATCACTTTGGGACCTCTATTATTGTCCGAACATCAGGTTATCGCCAGGCTGGCCGCATTTCTTCGACCACTCCAACGGACCATTAATCCATCTGATATTTGCCTCTCTGCTACAACCCTGATGCCATCAGCATCAAGACCAAGTCTCCTGACGGCGGCAAGGAAAACGGCGAGGTATAGTTGTCCGTCTGGGCAATAGCGTACTTCAATCGCCTACGCACACTCACCCAGCCAGTTCCAGTGGGAATGGCGAAGAGTAAACGAGGTTTCAGCTCCAAGAGAAGAAAAGAGATTATCAAACAATTGCAGCCTTGGAACAGTGTGCTGAGAAATTGCAGCTTTGAGAAACGAGAGATATCTGCAGATTCACAGAACAGAATCATCAATCTAATAAAATAACCTTTCCTATATGCTTAAGGTTACTTGGGCTCTTAAAGTACTCTTCACACTGTATACAAACATTTTCCTCTTCCAAATTATTATGATATGCTTGATTTTCTGGATCCCAAACCATCCTATCGCCCTCGTCACAACCCATGCAAACAGTTATATCTGAAGTATATTGATAATGTTTGAGCAGCTTATCCCAACTATACTACTGAGATGCAGAGTGGGGTACCAAAACTATGTGTTTATATAAAGGTTCTATCTCGCCGCCTTCCTTTGGGCCTTTTTGAGGTCCCTTGTTCTGTAAATAAGGTATTTAGGGTATAATCTTCTGATTGAGGTGCCGATTCAGCAAAGGAATGCAAGAGATGATGGGATTCTATGTCTTATAAGAGTCTAGAGGCTTGTTAAAGCAGCAGAACATCAAAATCTAACTCAGATAGCAAATTATCAATGGCCGAGCAAAGTCTTTGGAAATGAGTCAGCATCTATATATTATACACGTTCTTAGTAAACTAGTATACTATCCATTTATCCTTGCCATCCAATGCCGTAAAGTTAAAGGTATGAATAGGGTATTAATAGAAAGTAGTTTAAGCCCTATTAATTACAGCGTAGTATCTATAGATCTAGACAGACTAATAATTATATAAGATTAAGAAGGCAAGGATTTCCTAATAAATCTCCTCCTCACGCTTAACAAGCTGGAAAAGTTTAACAACAGCCCTTACTACAAGTGTTATACTATATATATTCTATTAATTAGTAATATTAAGAGCTATAGTGCTATACTTAACTTTATATATAAGGAACAGAAAGTATATATAGTATATAGCTATAAAGAAGGACTAGTTACTAGAGAGGAATTTGCTAATAAAGGGTAAAAGCTTTTAGAGTTAATTATTGTAAAAGGCCTTACGTTTAAATCCTACTAAGTAGTTAGGTTATAGTTAAGTCCTAGTAAGAGGGATAGAGTTGTTCTAGCCTTTATTAATACTTTCTACTAAAATCTCTAGTGCTTTAATACTAAATATAGCAAGTGTTTTAGTAGAAGGAATAATTAATTAAGTAATATCCTAAATAACCCTAGCTTTATTTTTGTCTTGCAGCTTTTAGTATACCTTATTAAATATATTATCTTAAAATAATAAGTTACTTAGGGTAGTCTATTACTTCTTAAGTAAAGCTTAGTAGTAGCTCTTACTTATGCTTATAATACCCAATTCAGATTTATCTATATAACTACCCTTAATTTTAAGTAGAGCCCTATACTGCGTATCTCTATAGGGAGTACTCTTCTTATCTCTTAGTTTCTAGTTACTAGGTATAGTTAAGCTAGCTATAAGAGAACCCTCTAATTATTTATAGCAAAGTAAAGGTATTAACTTTCTCCTTATAAGTAGATAATTTATTATATTCTATAGCTTAAAGTACTCCCTTAGCTAAATATATTTCTTCTACTAATAGTTAATAGGATTAATACTACTAATTAACTTCTCTTAATCTACTAGTATTATAGAGGTAAAGTTATAGGGAGTAACTTATAGTTACTTTAAGGCAGGTATTATTATAATATTAATAGGGTCTTTAGCTTTATATATTTACTTTTAACCCCTAGGCTATAGAGTTATTAATTAATCCTATAGAAATTCAGCTTTATATTAGTATAAGAGGGATAACATAATATACCCTTAACTATAATATCTTATTTACTATAGGGGAATAGTATTATTTAGTATATTTATTTAACTTAGAGTTTAGGCGTGTACTTCTATAGGGAGGTCTCTACTCTTTATATACCCTTTAAGGATACTTCTCTACTAGTAAGTTAGTAGTTAGCTAAATAGAGGTAGTAAAGACTTACTTTAATCTTTCTGTTTTAGTAACTACTACTAACCTATCTATAGTACTAGCTCTCTACAATTATAAGCTATTTTAATTATTAGTAGGGAAGAGATAGTATCTTTATATAGCAGGTGTATAAAGTAGGAGAAGGATATATATACTATAATAGTATAAGAAAGTACTTGGATTCCTTAGCTATAGGTGGATAAGTTACTAGTCTTAGTATTAGACAAGCTATTAGAGTACCTACTATAAGAGCTTAGTATAGGTAGTATACTAGGGCTATAGGGAGAGCTACTTAATATCTCTCTAGACTATTATATATACCTATATTAGTAGACTAATATTATATACCTATTAAGCTCCTCCTCTAGCTTAAGTAGAGGGAACTAATAATAACATAGGTGCTTAGGTGCTTAAACCTTAGATTAGGTAATATAACTAAGAACTAGTTATATATTAGTACATGTTATTTTTAGTAGGAGTAGGATTAGGTTGCAGGGCTATTAGTATAGAGAGAGAAAGGTATAATGTATAATATAGTGTTGGATATATAATACTAGGATTAAAGGAGTACTATAGGTAGCAGTCTGAAATAAGCTAAGGGGGATTACACTCCTATATACAGTAGGGTTACTAGTAGTATAGCTATGTATAGTCTAGCCTTTATAGTTATACAAATAAGTAAGCCCAGAATTACCTATCCTACTTTGGCTAAAGAAGTAAGGAAGATAGATACTATAGATGCCCTAAGGCAGTAGTCTTGTTGGCTAGGGATATAAGATACAAAGTATATTATATTCACAAAGTTATAAATAAATACTAGCTCACCTATAGGTGCTAGAGGTTATTTATCCCCCTATAAACATATTTCTTATAGAGTTTATCTATAATACTATATAGTGCACCGCATTAGATACAAACAGCTACTATAATAATAGAGCTTACTATCCCTATATTCTAAGATAAACTCTTTATAAAATATCTACTTTAAGGGAATATCCTTTATAAGCAGGTACTTAGGATATTAAAAGACTTAGAATAAGACAGGTTTTAAGCTTACTAATACTTACCTAAACTCTTATAGAAGGTAGTTTATACTTAAACTCTTATATAGGTAGCCTATATATAATCTCTTGTATAAGGTAGTCTATATATAATCTCTTATATAGGGTAGTCTATATATAACCCCTTATATAAGGTAGTTTCGGTATAAAGTCTATACCTCTCCTAAATAATTTTTTACTTATATTCTATCCAATATAGAGCTATACAAAGCCCTTCTATAATTAGATAAACTTAGCTAATATATATTAATACTTTGCAGGGCTAATCTACTTTATTAACTTAAGTAGAAACTATCAAATCTTACATTATATATATCACTTCTTAAGAATTTCAATAAAATCAACACCCTTATATAAGAAAAGGAACTATTACTAGTTTAGAGACTTAGTTTTAATATAAAAATCTTATTAAATACTAATAATAGTTAATAGGGAAGGTTACTAAAATTATATTCTATATTAATTATCTTTTATACCTTAGCCTTTATAGGTCTAAAGATAATAGTACTAGACTAATTTAACTAGGTCCTAGATAATATCCAGCATTATTTGCAAACCTAAGCTCTCCTAATAGGTTAGGCTAATATAGAATAAATTTGAATAGCTATAGCTAAAATTCTGTGTTAAGAAACTACTACTATGTTTTTAGAAAGTATATGTATTTGAGATATAAGGAAGAAAGTAACTAATAAATATATAGAATATTATAGTAATAGTATATTAGGTAGTACTAGTAATCTAGTAAGTAGCTTAGAAGCTAGAGAATATAAGTCTACTAGATAGGGATTAAAGCGTAACTATATAGATTAAGGACCTAATAACTCTACTAAACATAATACTAGATATATAAATAAGACACTAGGATTGTAATATAATACTAGATATATAAATAAGACACTAGGATTATAATATAATACTAGATATATAAATAAGACACTAGGATTATAATATAATGCTAGATATATAAATAAGATACTTAGATTATAATATAATACTGGTTTATATACTCCTATCTATATAAGCTATAACCTATACTAACTTAAACAGAGATTGTAAAGCCCCTAGGTACTCTATATTTCCCTTTCTATAATGTAAAACCCTCCTAGACTAAAGCTCTTCCTAACCTTTTCTATAAGGGGATATAGATAAGCCTAGTATAGAAAGCATAGGTTAGGAAAACATTATATATATACTGCCTTTCACTATATATACCTTAGTCTAAATAAGTTAATACTATTTTCTAGATTAAGCTTAGCTATAATACCACATAGAAGCTCTTTAAAATACTTAAGTTAGGAGATAGCAGGAATCTGTGAAATAAATGCAATTAAACCCTAATTCTATAAACTTGCACCTCTATCTGTACCCTTTATTATTAATCCCTAAACTTTGCCTAAGCTTTAAGTATATTACACTGTTAACTAGCTTAGAGATATACTTATCCTGCCTTTGAATAAGAAGTAACTTATTCTCCTTTCTGATTAAGAATAAGATATAAACCCCCTATAAAATCCAAAATCATAGGCTTTATTATCTGAAATTATTCTCGTTTAATCTAAACTTCTTCTCTATTTAAGGCCTTTTCCTTCCTAGTAGTTATAACTATAGATAGTATAAGTATAGAATTTATATTATATATAATCTAGTAAGACTCTTACTATATTAGATTATATATTAGTAATAAAGTTTTGTATTATATACTAGTAGAAGCAGTTAGTAGGATAATAATATTTACCCTAGGGAGGGAGGGGGGTATATATTGTATTTAAACTATTATACTTATTACCTATAGAAAGTTAGCTTAGGGGTTAGAAAATACCTTTGTATAGTAGAGATATATAAGTTAAGTAAGCTAGATATTTAAAAATACTAGGGAGCTATATTATAAGTTGTATAATAAACTACCTATAAAGGCTAGTGCCTAAAGAGAAGGCTACTATATAAGCTTAGTAGTAATATTTTACTACCTAACCTATACTCTAATACCCTACTATTTAATATAGTTAGACTCTATATAATAAATCTATAGAGCTACCTTAGCTAGTAGAACCCTAGGTTTTACTAAATTATATCCAAATATAAATATAGGATATTCGCTTCTAACGCAAATATAGGATGTTTACTTCTAAATATAAATATAGGATGTTCACTTCCAAAAATGCCTTTAGAATATCAATCTAATAATCCTAAATATATCTAAAGTAGCTGTATATGCCAGCTACCTAGCTTAATTAAGCTATCTAACCTATACAAATAGTATCCACTTAGACTCTATATTAGAAGCTTTAAACTACTAAGTGTATAAATTACAAGTATATAAAAATAATATCTAGGACTAGGAGGATTTCTAAATCTGTAATAGCTAGATAAGTTTGTAATCCATTTACTATAAAGATATCTCTATAACAAGGTTACTATTATTACCTGTAAGATATCCTAGTTATTATTACTACTTAATATAAATTAAGGTTAATACTAGAGGCTAACCTATCTATAAGCTATATCCTATCTATATATATCTATAAAATAAGGAGAATATTATTTAATAGAATATAGCAATTATTAGCTCTTTATATTATCTGTTTGGATTATACAGTAATCTAGATATCTACTAAAGATAGGTACCACTAAAATATACTTATAACTTAACTTAATCTAGTTTTTACCCTTAATTGGAATAATACTATTAGGTATATAGAGTAGTATCTAAGGAAAATATATTTATATTAGCACCCCTAAACCTCCTCCTTAACTATATTAGATAGTCTTAAGCCTAGGATATAGCCTATTCTAGGTATAAGTTACTAATATAGTAGGAAGAGGGTAGAGTATTACAGGGTATATTATACTAGGTAGTTAAGCCTAGTAGAGTCCTCTATAGAGAAGGGAAAGTATAGATCCCTAATAATATATCCCTATAGGAAGCTATCCTTAATTAAAATTATAATAATCTAATAGGAGGGTATTATAGTACTATAAGGACTACTAAAGTCCTATAATAGAAGTACTTCTAGAAATACCTCTATAA
>ML977634.1:63641-220055 GCA_010015725.1 Amniculicola lignicola CBS 123094 | reverse complement strand
TGGTTGGGTGTATTTTGTTAGGAAAGTAGGTGGCGCGTGTGTGGGGCGCGCGATCGATGTAAGCGCCAAGCTTTGACTCGATTTTTGAATATGATAAATCTTTGGTTCTGCTAAGGTGCATGATCCCTCAACCAAGGTTCGCCGCCCCAGTCCCATGGCCGTTTCACCGTCCTCCCCCCGACAAAGCGCACATACTGTACTATTCGCTTGATTTTTTTTCTAGAAGGTTGATTCCGTTTTTTGGCGACATGCGCACGGTGTCAAGCGGTGGTTATCGTGTTCCTGATGCGTGTCTTGAGCGGCGTCACCCAACCGTCGTACGACTCTCACGGAGTGGATCACCCCACACGAGCTCAGCCCCTCCAAAACCAACTACGGAGGAACCCAACACGTCCGATAAATCGTAGATATCTCGCCACGGTCCCAGTTGGTATATTCCGCACTCTTGTGTCAGGCGACGATATGGCCAAATGCACAATGCTGAAGCCAATCATGTCGCCCGCTGTCCGATCACTCCCCTGACTCCACGTTTGTGTCTTCAGATTGGGAGCGATGCATCTACCTCTTGCATCCAATTTTGAGAGGATCACGCAAGAGAACGATGGTCTTGTCCTGGTTCTCGGCCCCAGCCGCCTGGTCTTGGTGCTGACAGAAATTCTAACGGGCAGATACAAAAGCAAAGTGCCCTGCTGGTGTGACTGCTCATCTCAGCATATTCAACCACCAATCACATCACTTCTCACTCCACTGTAGTATCACGACCCATTTCGAGCTTCATATACCATAGTCCCATTACCAGACAACTACCAATCACACCAACTGTACCAGAGTGCTCAGACCGAACGCAACCCGGTTTCTCAATCACAAACCCTATCCAAATCAAATACCACTTCATCA
This sequence comes from Amniculicola lignicola CBS 123094, assembly GCA_010015725.1. Lineage (NCBI taxonomy): Eukaryota > Fungi > Ascomycota > Dothideomycetes > Pleosporales > Amniculicolaceae > Amniculicola > Amniculicola lignicola. Next base: position 219,158 of record ML977634.1, on the reverse strand, counting down.
TGCCTATCGCCCCAAAGTCATACGCGCCCGCTCTGGCTGCTTTCTTGGGTTAGTAGTTGCTCAAAATCATTATATTTCGACTAGGCTGACCATTCTCTTCAAGCCTTATCGTTCACATACGTCGCTGTTGTCGCTAAAAACGAAGGAGCTCAAATGGATGGTGCACGAGCACGATGGCAACAACAAATGCACCGCGGAAACAAGGCCATGTCTGACTATGGTGCGAGTCTTATGGAACCGTCAGAAGAAAAACAACCTGCATCGAAAGCATAGTTCGAGTCAGCAATAAAATTACCAACATGAGGGGCGGATAAGATCTTTTTGTTTCCGCGATGGAGTTTGGCGTTTGGGGCCGCACCGCCTGGAGGCACCATTATATCCATTTGGCCTTGTTCAGCATAACAACTCGGTTCTTTACAGTAGCTAGATCTTATTATCTCAGTCAAGCTTATCAAATTATTTCATATCCTATCACAACGTTACCATTTTCGTAGGCAGGAAACAACGACAACAACCTTCGAATCCAAGGGCCCAGATCCACGTACCACGGCCCGGCAATTCCATCAACGAGCAACAAAATAGCCTTTTAAGCCTCTCGCTGCACCCCAGCGCCAATCCCCCGCAACCACCCATTTACCCATGTCCCTCTCGACCGAAAGTCCGGCAAATACGCCATGCATGCCGGGCACGCGCCATCGTTCCTCTTCAACTCCGCCAAACGAAGCCCACAACACCACAACATGCCCTCCCGAACGCCCATTCCTGCACCAAATGATATGAATAGTATGAAACATTAATACATAGAGTAATATAGGGCGATTATCCTGGTATATAAGTTTGGTTTTATGGTGTTGTGTGCAAGGGAGGAGGAGGTGATGGTGCGGGAGCGTGCAGAAGGTTTGAGGGATCGGTGGGGGAGGTGCGGAGATCAGTTGGAGGCGGTGGTATTGATTCGCACATGGTGCTCGGAAAGATAGATTGGAAGAGTGGGAGAGGGGCTTTGATAGGTTAGGACGACGTGTGGAGAAGTTCGGTGTGGTGGAGCAAATTCCTGGGAGGGGGGTCTGAGGGAGGGGGGAGGGAGTAGAGGTAATATGAAGGGATCGGGCAACCAGGTATTTGGGATTGTGTGTTGTAGTATGGGGGAGATGGACCGGGGAAACCGAGCTTGTTTGAGAATGTGACGTGGAGTTGCAGGTTTGCATGAGAGTGTGCCTTTTTGATCCATTGAAAAATATAACCTATTTAATCTGCTTCCCGAGTCTCCGATAAACCGACTTCTTTCTTATGCATCCCGCAATGACATAAAGTCTCTCTACTAAGTGCCCATACATTCTGTTTTGTGGCTCTTATCGTCAAATTCCAACCCGTTTTCGTGTGCATCTACCCTAGAAACCCCCGCAGTGAACATCATACCTCCATCTAGTTCTCGATGAAGAGATACCGAATATCCTCAAGTATCATCTCCGGATCTTGGATGTTGCCTAGAGTGCCATGGGTTTGCCACAAGCCATCCTCCTCATAGTGAGCGGTGTAGAACTTCCATATACCCAGACTCTTGACACGCTTGAGAAACCGGTTCAGATGGTTGAAATCGCCAGTGGTGCTGGTTTCGTGATACAGACAGACGACCTGGTAGTCAACAAAAGGCTTGCACTCTACCAACTTCTTAAGATCTCTCCACTTCTTCTCGTCGTATTTGTTCTGCCGTGGGAATGGCCGGAGACGCTCACAAACTACCATCGTGAACTTCTTCAATCCGTCCGCTCGTTTGATCAACAGATTGACGAGACAAGAGAATGTCTTGATAGGATCATTAAGGAATACACCATCATGGGGCATTCGGAAAGGTAAATGCCTCTGGAGTTTGTCCACCTGGTTTTTAGATACGAGATCGCTCTCACCGAACGGAGCACCGATGGTGATATTGGTTAACCACTGGAGGCGGTTCCAACCCATGTTCCAGGTGAAGCAATACGCGATCGTGTGCCCGTCGCGCCCTGAAAAACGAAACTGATTCTCTCCATAAAAGACAGGACTCGCCTCCATGTTGACCTGTTTGCATGTGCGTAGGAGTCGCAAATTCCCCCCTCGACGCTTGATGAGTTTCTCGAGTTTCCGGAAGTTTGTAACGCGCTTACGGTACGTATTGACGTGGGCCAACACATAGTCGGAAGATTCTTCCTCTGGCCAAAACTCGAAAGGGCTGTCGACTACCAGCGTGTTGATATATACCATTTGCCGAAGTTCGGCTGGCAGTTGGAGAAAGGGGAATGGCGACCCTCGCTGTTTTAAATTAGCCTCAGATCCACCCAATTCATTCGGAATAGGAAACTCACCACTGGTTTTGCCCACTTCAACTCATGGTAGATCTTGCGGAATCTCCAATATGGCTTTAACTGCGCCGCAGTGTAGACCCTGTACGGCTTCGGTTTCTTTCGCGCACGATTCTTGGCCTTCTTCTCAATGGGCGCCGCAACATCTGATGTCAACATGTTGTCGAACTGTCGAGGCGAATCCGACCCGTCGGCCATGGTCGTAGGCGTGACTCGGAAGTTGCTTGTCTGATGTGAGGGATTTGGAAGGTGGTAAAGAGTTCGCGGGTTTAAGTACTAGAAGGGAACGTGGGAACGACCTCGAAATTGATTCACGAGGAAACTCAATTCACGATCCATTCTCTATGTTTTCCTTCGTCGGTCTTTTTGTGAAAGAGCACGCCAAGATCCCACTGCGCTCCAGTGCCAGGTTCTGAACCTTAGCGGAAGAACATTGAGGTTCACTATGTTCATTGGAGATTCGGAGAGTACTTGGACGTCATAAACTCCTATGATTGTAACCTTTTCTGTTGTGCTCTTTTATAGTATCCCTTTTGACTCGATACATTATCACGTTCGATTTGTCTAATACTTACAACATTATAGCACTGAGGTTTATTAGACATTGGGAGAGACTGGGTTGACTGCAGAAACTAAGGACGGGCGATGACTCTATCCAATTCACTGTGCCAATCCATCTAACCTACATTAGGATTAAATTGGTTCCATCTCCGGCCACCATCATCTTCGTCACGGCAACGTCCAATTTCTCTCCCCACATCCAAAGGCCTCACCAAAGGCTCAAATATCCCATTGCTGAGATTCTTCTTGACTATAAACATCCTTTCAATTGGGCAACAGCACCGCTCCGCTCTCCGCCATGGATTGGAGGGGAGTTTGTTTTTGGAAATGCCTAAACGGGCCGACCAGCGGCCTCATTCAATGGCTCGCCCACCCTCCAGACCAGCATTTTAACAGAGGACGTGTAAAGAATTTTGGAGATATTCAGATTCCACATCAATATACTTCCTCTCTTTTCTCTCTGAGGGACTATTAATCCAAAAGGGTGAGCACAAGGACAGCCCCGAGGCCTCACCGAAACATTGTTTCATCATGATACAGAGCATTTTCGAGGTTCAGCTCAGTTGACCATTTCCCAACGACATCCCTTTATGAGCCACTACGCTATTTACAGTTAGCCTTACTGCAGGTCCTGCCAGTAGTCCCAACACAAGTGTCAAGAACCGTTCTATCTAATCGATGTTTCATTTGAGCTACCACTATTGGAAGTCGAAAGTTGTTACAAGGTATTGTTAGTCGCACATGCTGGAGCAACTCTGCAATATAAATGGTTTGTCTGCACAATTTGTTTGGAACTGTTGTTTTCCGGTACGTCTTTCCTTTGCGCATAGTTCTTTCTGAGGCGAAAGTGAGCAGCCACATATCATCCTCCCTAAATCTTTTGTCCTTATGAGTAATTGACCTTCATTTACCTACCATGCACATCTTACCCTTTCTTGTACTCATCGCCATATCACCCTTAATCCAAACACAAACCCTCCACCCTCTTTCCAGAGCGAACAATGCATCTCCACACACAAACCTCCAACCCTCGAACATTGTGCAAAAGATGAAGAGAGAAAGCGGCACCTGCGCCCCCAAACCCCTCGGCAAAGGCCCCATCCCAACCCCCGACACCCAATACGCCTTCCTCAACTCCGCCGTCCTCAAATCCCTCTCCTCAAGCGCCCCCATCCCCTCCAACTACACGCTCTCCTTCTCCGGCCTAAAAGCCTCCAGCAGCGCGACCTCCTTCCTCGGCTACATCGCCCTCGACACCTACAACACCTCCTATTGCGCCCAGCAATGCAACCGCCAACCAAACTGCACCGCCATCAACATTTTCTTCGAGCGCGATCCGACGCTGGAGGTTGGAGAGGGGTGTGAGAATCCACCAAGTACGACGTTTATTAAGTGTGCGTTTTGGGGAGGGGTAGTGACAAGGGGGAACACGGTTAATGCAGGGTATACGGATGGGGGGTTTGTGGTGGCTATTGCGGGGTCGAATGGGTATTTGAAGGGGGAGGGGAGGGAGAGGGAGGTTACTGGGTGAGTTTGGGGGCGGAATATAGGGTGGTTTTGGGTGTGCTAATCTGGGGGTGTAGGTCTGCTACTTCGAGGAGGTCGATGGTGGGTATTGGATTGGTTCTTTGGCTTCTGGTTGCTGCGTTTGTGTAATGTGAGTGCAGCAATTTTGCCACCCTTCTAGTCGGGGTGATATTATGGAAAGCGAAGATTGTGGGATTGAAGGATTGATCGCTGACTACAGATAATTTTAATAGAATTAGCATTTATACCAGTACGGAGGAGAAGGGAAGTCAATATTGACTGGATGTGGAAAGGCAGTTAGACATCTACCATTACAAGTTGAAACACATACCCCAAATTCACACGATAGGTGGTTGTGATAAGCCTGCAATCTGGAAACGTTCCACACTGCTCAGGAAACCGAATACCGGTCAACCCAAGCACTAATATCATTCTACGGCGTTGGCTACCTGCCTCCAAAATTCCACTCAGATAATATCATCTGATGGCACGCCAGCCTATGAACAGTAGCCACCGTAGTCACCAGAAACCCCAACTGTCCAAGCATCAGCCTAGCATGAGATTCACCACCCTGCCCCCTAACAATCTAGGAACTCACAGGAATGAGGAAGAAATAAGTACCAATCTTATCACCCGTCTCAGCAACAACGGGGTCCGTAACCGAACGAAATCATAGATCCCGGGTATGCTGTATCCAACAAGCAGTTTATAATATCGATTATGGATCGGCCCTTCAATGAGGCAGATCGTCATCACGAAGCACCTCTTAGGCGATTGAAGCTGGTGTACATAGAATCTAAGAATTGCAGGCGAGATTATCTTGCTTTAAATTGAGAGTATAATGGGACCTGCCTCCTACTTCTCCCCAGGTTCCCAATCCCTCTCCCACACGCCCGCATCCAGTGTCTTTATGGGACCATTACCTATCCTTGATCCCAGAAACAACTTCAAAGGGATGGTAGGCACGGTCTCCTCTTCTTCCTCCCAGTCCTCATCCTCTTCACCCCCCTCCTCAAAAACTGCATGGAGCGTCATCCCCAGACTCACAGGCACAAGCTGACCCACGCGGATCCATCCGGGATACCCGTGCGGGTTCCAGGTAAAGAAGATTGTTGATTGAGGTGCGTCTGCCAACACTACGAGCTCGAAATGCGTCGTTCTATTCCCATGAGAATTGGCAATCGGAGCACCAGCCGGCGATAAGAACATGTCTGCATGTTTGCGGCGGAACGAAGACACACTGGCTCTATCCTCACTGGTCCAGAACGAATCGTCCTGTCGGGATATCGTGTCCAGCGTCGCGACCCCCCCGTCCAACTTCCAGATCTTCTTGCTGACGATCATCTTCGCACTCGTGTTGCTGATCGAGTCGCGAAGAGGGCGGAGGATGGGCGAAGCTTCGGCATGGACTTCTCGACAGGTGGCGAGGATGGAGATTCCTGCTACCGATTTGGTGACGAGCGTCACTTTCTCTGGAGGGCCGTACAGGAGAGAATCCGTGACTTTGTGGTGGGATACTACGATTGGAATCCTCTTGTAGATCATGATGCGGATCTCGGGAGGAAGCGCGAGAAAGGGAAACGAGTTGGCCTTGGTGGACTGTGACATCTTGGTACATGCGTATCTAAATTGTGTTAACACAGCTACGTGTTGGGGGGGAAATTATATCAAAACCTACCGAAAACCTCGAATACTAGGCAAGGGGAAGGCTGTTGCCAGATACCGCTGTGAACTCAAAGTTGTGGTGGTTGTGGTGACAGTTAGGTATCCTATGCGGTTGTGTGTGCAGGCCCACGTCCAGGTTTGAGGTCTGACACACTCCATGGCTACGTCCTTCTCTTCGGTGAATCGAACCTCGCCCAGAGTCCGTGCTACAAGCATTGTCAGCACCGAGCTGTGAAAGAGCTGTCTCCGTGACCTAGATTCGACTGTAGGCAAACGCGTCCCATCGGGTTCCCATGGAGATGAGAATGGCCAATGGATAATTCGTTTATAAACTGCCCTTATCGGCCTCTATGCAGAAAAGACGATTCCCAGGACTCTTACCAAACGAAAACAAAGCCTCGGAGTCCTATCCAAATGATTTTGTCGAGGCAGACACACTGCTTTGTTTCAAGTCAGACTCGAAGGGATGCCCGTACCGGTCCCCGTCACCACGCACTCGAGCCCTATAAATACTCGCACCAGCCGTTTGCGCGCCAGCAAACTACAACCGTCCGACTGCTTGACTTGGGGTTTGTAACACCAATGCCCCTTCCGCATAGGACCAACGGCACTGAACTTCGAAGACTCCGGATCGGTATCCGCACCCAAGTCTACTATTTCCGGGTAGACATGTGAAACAAAACCTGTAGACTCAGAAGCATCGGCACTTTGACTAGCAGTAGCAATAGCAGGAGTGGACAGAACAGTGAATGATTGAGATATGACGATGGGCAAGCTGGCAAGGAAGAATCAAGAAACTACATCTTAGTTTGATCATTGGACCAGAATAGCAATTATATTGCTCAAGGGTTGGTTATATTTTGCCCTGAACCTCCTACGCCGTAATCGAAACGGGGAAGGAGATGGGACTTCTGCGGGGTACGAGTACCTGGTGAACCAATCATTCGGAACATGAAGCCAACCATGATGGGAATAACTCGAATTCGGGCGTCGAAGTTGAGTTGAGTTGAGTAAAATGAGGACCCTCTCTTCAATGTCACTCGAAGGCCGAAGAGGCAAAGCGCAAGGTTGTGTCGCCCAATTTGTTGCTACATGGTACGCCACATGGTACGCCGCCTGGGCTTCTACGATCGGGCAGCTGTCTTTCTCGGGCATCTTTCCGAGCTTGACGTAGCCTCTCAATACTGGACTATAATTAAGGTCCTAGTCGGGCACAATTCCTCAAGCGCGACTGAGCAGATATATCAGGTTTCAATACTACGTTTTGGCCGACATGATGGAACCGTGGCTGAAGCCTGAGCTGGTAGAGTAGTTCTGGCGAGTTTCGGCCGATTGTGGACTGGGGGATGCACCGGAAGGCCTTCGGTGTTGGCGGATGGAGTCAGGATGAGGCAGGAATTATATCGGACCATGATCTTATTCCTGCGGCGGAAGAGGGATCGAAGATGGATGGGGCGGACTCGAGGTGTCGTGGTGGAGTGAGCGACATGACACCTGCAGGGCTGCCTCGCTACGGCGGGCAAGGGGCGCTGATTGGCGCGGTGACGTCTGCGGGGCAGCGAGTACCTGTTTCCGGTGAATCCCTGCCTGACCTCCAGAAGGTTCCAAGAAGTATCGCGACCATTCGAGCAGCAGCGCGAACCTGCGAGCTGCCTCACTTCCCGTCCGCCTCAGAGGGACCCACTTACCTGGTTCTATATAAGCTCAGCGGCCTCACACGTTGCACAGCTTTCTTCTCTCCTTCAAAGACAAACTACAGCAATCAAATATCCCAGCGATACTTGAGCGTTTCCAGCCCTGCCGCACACTCTGGACGGGTCACTGCTACACAACCAACCATGACTTCGTTCGACCAGTACACAGACCGGGCGGCGAAAGCCCTCGCCGACAGCTTCGAGCTCGCCAAGTCGTACGCGCACTCGCAGCTCGTGCCCATCCACCTCGCCGTCTCGCTCATCGACCCGCCCAAGAATGAGGCCATGCAGACGGTGCAGCCGCCGGTGCCCATGTTCCGGCAGGTGGTCGACCGCGCCAACGGCGATGCACAGCTGTTCGAGCGCGCCCTCAAGAAGGCGCTGGTGCGGCTGCCGAGCCAGGACCCCCCGCCAGAGCGCAACTCGCCGTCGCCGGCCATGACGAAGGTGCTGCGCGCCGCCGAGGAGCTCAGCCGGACGCAGAAGGACACCTTCATCGCCATCGACCACCTCATCCAATGCCTCGTGCAGGACGCGACCATCCAGAAGTGTCTCGCAGAGGCCAACGTGCCCAACGTCAAACTCATCGACCAGGCCATCCAGGCCATCCGCGGCACCAAGCGCGTCGACTCGAAGACGGCCGACGCCGAGCAGGAGCACGAGAACCTCGACAAATTCACCATCGACATGACGGCCATGGCACGGGATGGCAAGATCGACCCCGTCATCGGCCGCGAAGAAGAGATCCGACGCGTCATCCGCATCCTGACGCGGCGCACAAAGAACAACCCCGTGCTCATCGGCGAGCCTGGCGTCGGCAAGACCACCGTGGTCGAGGGCCTGGCGCGCCGCATCGTCGACGCCGACGTGCCCGCCAATCTCGCCGCGTGCAAGCTGCTGTCGCTGGACGTGGGCGCCTTGGTCGCCGGCAGCAAGTACAGGGGAGAGTTTGAGGAGCGGATGAAGGGCGTCTTGAAAGAGATTGAGGAGTCCAAGGAGATGATAGTGCTCTTCGTGGACGAAATGCATCTTCTCATGGGAGCTGGTTCTTCTGGAGAGGGGGGCATGGACGCCGCCAACTTGCTAAAGCCCATGCTCGCCCGTGGCGGGCTGCACTGCATCGGTGCTACGACTCTGGGCGAGTACCGCAAGTACATCGAGAAGGATCAGGCCTTCGAGCGCCGCTTCCAGCAGGTGCTGGTCAAGGAGCCCTCCATCGGCGAGACTGTGTCGATTCTCCGAGGTCTGAAAGAGCGGTACGAGACACATCACGGTGTCACCATCCTCGACGGTGCCATTGTCGCTGCGGCCACACTCGCCGCACGATATCTTACTCAGCGCCGGCTTCCTGATTCCGCTGTCGACTTGATCGACGAGGCCGCCGCCGCCGTCCGCGTCACCCGAGAATCCCAGCCCGAAGCGCTCGACAACCTCGAGCGCCGTCTCCGCCAACTCGAAATTGAAATCCACGCCCTCGACCGCGAAAAGGATGAAGCCTCCCGCCAACGTCTCAAGGAGGCCAGGGCCGAGGCCGCCAACGTCGCAGAAGAGCTCAGGCCACTCCGGGAATCCTACGAGCAAGAGAAGGCGCGCGGCAAGCAGATCCAGGAGCAGAAGATCAAGCTCGACAACCTCAAGAACAAACTTGCCGAAGCCGAACGTCTCCGCGACCTCCAAACCGCTTCAGATCTCAAGTACTACGCCATTCCCGATGTCGAGGCCCACATTCTCACCCTCGAGAAGGAGAAGGAAAAGTCCGATTTGGAGCAGTGGAACCGCCGCGGCGGCACAGGCGAATCCCTCATGAGCGACACCGTAGGCCCCGATCAGATCAACGAGATTGTGGCTCGCTGGACCGGTATCCCCGTCACACGTCTGAGGACGACCGAAAAAGAGAAGCTGCTCCAAATGGAGCGTCATCTCAGTGAAGTCGTAATCGGCCAGAAAGAGGCTGTCCACTCCGTCTCCAACGCCATCCGGTTGCAACGCTCCGGTCTGGCAAATCCAAACCAGCCACCCAGCTTCCTCTTCTGCGGTCCTTCCGGTACCGGTAAGACGCTCCTCACCAAAGCCCTTGCGGAATTCCTCTTCGACGACCCCAAATCCATGATCCGCTTCGACATGTCTGAGTACCAGGAGCGACACTCACTCTCCAGGATGATCGGCGCACCACCCGGGTACGTCGGCCACGACGCAGGCGGCCAGCTCACCGAAGCCCTCCGTCGCCGTCCCTTCTCCATCCTCCTCTTCGACGAAGTCGAAAAAGCCGCCAAGGAAGTCCTAACCGTGATGTTGCAACTCATGGACGACGGGCGCATCACCGACGGCCAAGGCCGCATCGTCGACGCAAAGAACTGCATCATCGTCATGACGTCCAATCTCGGTGCCGAATACCTCTCGCGGCCCAACGCACCAGACGGCCGTATCGACCCGACAACTCGCGAAATGGTCATGGGTGCGCTGAGGGGTTACTTCCTCCCCGAATTCCTGAACAGGATCAACAGCATTGTCATCTTCAACCGGCTCACCAAGCGCGAAATCCGCAGAATCGTCGACGTCCGCATGGTCGAGATCCAGAAGCGTCTCTCGCAAAACGGTCGCAACGTGCGCATCGACATGTCAGACGAAGTGCGCGATTATCTCGGGTCCGCCGGATACAGTCCTGCATATGGCGCGAGACCACTGGCTAGGTTGATCGAGAAGGAGGTGCTGAATCGCATGGCGATCTTGATACTCAGGGGCAGTATCAAGGATGGAGAGGTCGCGCATGTGGTGCTGGAAGAGGGGCATATCGTTGTGTTGCCGAATCATACGGATAGCGAGGAGGATAGTGAGATGTGGGATGAGGATGATGCTGTGCATGAGTTGGATGAGGATGGGGGGATGGATTTGTATGACTAGACGAGTAGATTTAGCGGAGAGCGAGGTGTGTGAGAGGGATTGACAGTCGTGCTGCATCGGGAGTGGAAAAAGTTTGGAGCGGTTTTCTTTTTCGCTTTCTCATTTCTTTTGTTTTTTTGGAGACTTGCATAACTGGCCGGGAGAACAGAGCAAGCGAGAGTGCGACATGGGGGAATTCGTCTGCTGAATTGAATGAATAATTGACGAGGCAGCGAGGCAGCGAGGTGAATGGAGCATGAACGCCTTGTCCACACACAGGATAGGCCATGGGCGTTTGGGAGTCTGGGACGACTTGACTTGGGCTTTCTGCTATGCTACAGCAACCAATCATAGGCATATCTTCTACTCTGTAGTCGTAGGTATATAACGAACGAACGAATAAATAGATATCTTGATAATTATGGTATTGTGGTCGCGGCGATGGGATATTTTAATTGGACCATTTATACGATACCGAATACTTATTTCGAACTGATTACATTCGTGCACACATGTCCCTCTCGCCCTCCCGAGATGGATATAGTCGTATCACTCACCCGCATAGACAAAAACAAACTGTGTATATCGATGTGGAAATGTGTATCATAATCTTCCAACCACACCGCGAGCATCATTCATATATCTCATATCTCATATCTCATATCTCATATCTCATCTCTCATCTCTCATCTCTCATCTCTCATCTCTCATCTCTCATCTCTCATCTCTCATCTCTCATCTCTCATAGGTCACATCAAAATCTCACATCTCGAATCTCAAACTCCACACCCACACCCACATCCACGCACAGCACTGCACTCCCACCATTACCATCTCCACAAATCGCATTAAATGGGACCAACTAACGTTCGGACGTGTAACAGGAGTGGACGGTGTGAATTAATCTCAACTACAAAAAACCCGTGCATCAGATATCGTGCTATGGTATGATCTCCGCGTAACAAAAACATCTCCTAATGAAAAGAAGAAAAAAACCACTTCCTGATATCAAAAAACGTTTCAATCCTTCTCTCCTGGTATGACAGACTCTTAAAAAAAAGAACAAGAGACCTGTCTACCTTACATGATTTGGTGTGCTACATGACTATTTGGAGACTGTGCTTCCAATTCGAGGGCAGGGCGGGGCGATGGGGCGGCGGAGTGGGGTGGGCGTTTTGCGAGATTGGGTATGTGCTGGGGTCGTCGTACAGGGCGAGGGAGGGGGCGCTTATGGTGTAAGGGCGGTGGTGGGTGGGTGTGAGTGCCGAGGGGGAACAATCAATGCTGGTGCACGGGGTTGATGGGGTTCGACATTCGTGTGAGGGGAGTTTCTCCAACCGGAACTTCCCGTGAGGTCGCGGGCACCGTATGATTGTGGCGGTTGCCCGGACCCTCTAGGGAGTCTTCTCGACTCTCTCCATCAAACAAAGGCTGTGGGTATTCAACTTCGCCAATCCAAAGATTGCATGGATCAAACACCGTACAGTCGTACAGGAAAGTCCCACATGCCGCATCGAGAATCCCGGTGTGAGCCGCATCCACAGGAATACCTAGAGGCGAGAAGTTCAGTCATGATGCCGGATGGATCCCAAAAGATTGGCATCCAGCACAAAACCAACCTCTCGCTCAAGACAACCCGGGGATGGGAAGGAGGGGAGGGAAACGGGGTAGACAATCAAGCCATGACGCCTATGTTTCCACCTGGACAGCGGCGGATCAGCGGTAAGAAGGTAAAGGCAGAGAAGCCTAGGTCTAAACGTTTTCTGATGAGAAAAAATGAAAGGGGGTGAATTGAAAAAAGGCCTCACCCGTTTGACGCTTGATCTGCTCGCGTGCCCATCGTGCCGTTTCGCGTGTCCGGCCTGCGAACTCCTGGTTCGCTCGGGTCTCTCTAGCAAGCGCGGTCAAGAAGTCATGGCGGAAGTACTCCCTGAAGTCACCGTTGGGGAAGGCATCAGCAAGATCTCCGATGACGCCGCAGGACGACCGCAAAAGGGCTTCTGTGCGGTTGGTGTCTTGATAGATGATGCGGAGAAGCTCGAAGATGGAGTCGATGTAGGGAACCATGAGTTGCGCTGTAAATCGGTCAGCCATAATCAAATTGGAAGGGAACGGCACGACGTACTCTTCCCAGGCTTCATCGCAATGATGCAGCCATCCCAAGCGTCCATGATACCTTCTCGGAGAGAGGTCACATAATCCATCATCTCGAAATTGCCGGGTGTTGTCACAGAAACTTGGGACGCCTGCTGAAGTACTTGGGCGACAACAGCGAGATACGTTTCGAAAGCGGAACCAATCGCTTGCGCAATGTCACCAAAGCATTGGAGGATGGCAGGCTTGAACTGATTGCCCAGCGCAGCACTCTGTGAACAGTTAGCATGAGGAAAGTACATGTACCAAAAACTACAAACCCTCAGATTGTTGAGCAGATAGTTCATGAACGCATCGCAGAATGGCTGGACCTTGTCACCAAGCGAACGGGTAATGTCGCTGACCAGACCGATTGCCATGGCGCAAAGACCGGGCTCTTCTTGGTTACCGAGAGCGTTGTACAGGTATGGAGTGAAGGCTTCCATGTACTTGATAAAGTCTTCTTCCAACGCCTGTGACACGGAGCCGATCGCGGCAAATGCAGTGTCTGGAACACTCGACTTTCCACCAACAGCTGATAGGAGCTGGAGTAGCACCTGCATAATGCGGTCGGCCTGAGGTCGGATCTCGCCTTCGAGACGCTGGACGATTGCCATGATAACACTCGACAGACTGGTCTGCATCTCCTCCAATGTCAACTTGTCTTCCACACTAACGACCTGGGATTGGAGGCCAATCGACTTTTCGAGACGCTCAAGAATGACATTGGACAAGCTCGCCACCATGGGGACCGTATCGTTTGCAGAGTTGGCCACGAAAGAGTTGAGCACTTCATACGCAGCCGTTCGCAGCTGGTTGTCGGCATCGCCGCGCTCTGTGACCTGAAGCAGTTGGGTGACGCTCTGCTGGAAGTGCGGAGACAGAGGATTAGACTGGCAGCCAGGCTCCCCAGCGAAGCGATCAGCAAGGTTCATCAAGGCCCAGCAGCAAGACGCTGCCATCTTCGGGTGACTCGACAACCCAATGAACAGGGCGCTGATGAGGCTCGGTAGGTTTTCACGCTCATCCACGGCAGTAGGGGAGGTCTCGCAGATGCGGCCAAGAGCGTACGCTGCAGAATCCTTGACGTGAACAACCGGGTCCTCCATCATGGCGATCAGGACCGGAAGGGCCTGTTTGACAATGGGCTCTAGCTGGGTCTCATCTGGGCCTTCCATGATGGCGCCGAAAGCGGAGACGGAAGCATCACGGTAGTGCCAGTCGTCGGCGCGGAGGTTCTTCTCAACGAATGCGAGCACGGGAGGAATGACACCGTTGCCGACACATTGTGCCCACAATTGCAGACATTGGTACGATGCACGAGAAATGTTGTACTCGTTGTCATCGGCGTCCTCGTCCTGCTTGGCAAGGAGTTCGAGCAAAACAGGGACAATCTCTTGGGTGGCTACGCGAGCGAAGTTGAAGTACGCCCTCAACTCGGTAGAGCCTTCAGCCTGCGCCTAGAGCGATGTTAGTACTAGCACAAGATGACTATACAGATAATTCTTCTCCTTACCTGCTGGTTGTCATCTTCGATGGCAATCTCCTCTTCGCACACAGTGCACCAAAATTCAACGGCGAGCTTGGAGACGTCTTCCTCGTCATTCTTCATACCCTGGATGGTAAGCCCAAAGAGAGCCTTCTCCATATAGAAGCGCATCTTGTCGTAGTACAGGCCCATGACGCGGTTTAGGCAGCCGTACGCTCCCTGCTGTATCCGGCTGTCATCCGCTTGTGTGGCCTCACAGATGACCTGCATGATGTAATTGCGCTCGCCCTCATTCTCAAAGTTGACGCGGACAAACTCGAGAGAGTCGCTCAGTGCTGTGAGAGCTGCATTACGGATCTCGTTGTTGGGCTCCTCCTTGCGGGCACCCTGCACAACGGCGGTGAGGATGGCGTTGGAGTGGTGCTGGAGGTGCTCGCGCAGCTCGGCATCCTCGGTGTCGCAGATGAAGCCGATCGCCGTGAGCGAGGACTGCTTCTGGTGGTCGCCGCCGCTGGTGACGTTCTGGACGAGCGTGGGCATGAGCTCTGGCCATTGTTGGCGGGGTATCTCGATGGCGGCGATGGACGCAATGAACTGGGCAGCCGACTGGCCAGCACGGGAGTCGGGCGAGGACAGCGTCTGCAGCGCGAGGTTCTTGACATTGGTCTTGACGTCCTGGTTCAGCGCGATCCACCGGTCCTGGACCTGACGTAACCGGGCGTACTCGCGGGCAGAGAAAGCGTTCTTGAGCGCGATACCGGCGGCGGTCCGAACGTGCGGCGGGGCTTCTTCGTTTGCGAGACTGCGGGCGAGGATGTCCAGGTATTGCGGCTACAGTAAGACACGACGTTAGCGGGAGCCATGTTTGAGGGGGCACGAGGCGGGCGTGCGCGGCGGGGAGCTACTTACAAAGTCGGCCTCGGCGGCCTGGTTGAGCTGGTGCTCGGCGCTCTGGCGGATATTCGCATCTGGAGGGTGAGAGTCAGTTTCAGCGGCGTGCGTGCAGCGGGCGGCCAAGTTACCAGGAGAGAGGGTCCCCTCCAACACCTGGTTGATGTCCATGTTGCAGGAGGGCGGCGCTGGAGTGCGGGAATGCGTGTCTGTTCAGGTGGGCGGCGGAGGCTGCGTGTGGTGGTGCGTGTTTTTGTTTTGGTTGCGTGCGGGTCGCGGGGGAGGAGAGTGGAAGGTGCGGTGGGCGGTCTGGGGGAAGAGGGAATATTCTGGGTAGCGTAGGCAGGGCCAAAACACGTGAATGGCAGCGTCCCTGAGCGAACTGAGTCTGCCGAGCCACGCCCCACTACGCGGCGCGTGGAGCACAAGCGGCGAGATAAATGCTGGTCGGCACACAGTGCGAGCTGGCAAATGTGACGGCAAACAGACGGTGAGGCAGCGCGATTGTGCGTTTTCTCTTGGGTTTTCTCGCCGTGGGAGCGTCTTGCAGGCACCCAGGGACGTCGTTTCCTTTGGCTGCATCCGCGAGGCAACAGCTGCCGCCGCCGCCCATTGGCTCGCTTGCGCGCTGCCTTCCTCTCCCGAAAACGTTCCCGGACGCTGCTGCAGCCTTGTCCCCTGTGGAACACGCCGCACCCACGAGACCTGGGGAAGTGCATCGAGCTCATGGCTAGCTGTGCTGTCTATTAGGTGTGATAGAGCCTCTTCACGACTTCGTCCGTGTTTGCCCATCATCTACAGCGACATTGTTTTGCCATCAAGGGGCAGTTCTTGTGCGGCTGCAGCATCAGCGCCGGTTCATTGGATACCGCTGGTTGACGACCAAGGTTCAGGTGAATGAGCGGTATGGATCCAGCACGTGCTTCATATCTACTACCCAATAATGCAATGTACATGAATGCGGGACTCCGGCGAGCATATGTACAGGTCCATAGAAATGATCATGCTTTCCAACATGCCAAACGCCAACTATGCAAAATCCAATCTCCCCCCTATCCTGTGTTGAGACATGACGAGGAGCCCTACATCCTCCGTCCTCGAGGATTCTCCGCCTCCCCCTTTCGCCAGTCCCGCATCTCCCGTGTGCCCATGCTGCCCAGTCCGCCCTCTATCCTCCGCTCCCACCCTCCCAGTCTGACCACGAGTGTGGTCGCATTGTCGCCGTTTAGACTGGTCTCTGTAGCAAAGCTCGTCACGTCTCTAGCGGCCTGCTCGGGTGTCTTCGCCTCTTTGACGATATCCACAATTTCTTGGTCACTGAGGTGGCCGGACACGCCGTCAGAGACCATCACCATGAAGCTGTACTCGGCGGGCGAGAGCTCAATGCGGCGAATCTCTGGCTCGGCGCTCACTCCAATGCGCTTCGAAGCCATGTCGCCGAAGGCACGCGTATTGGCGAGTCCAGAAACCCGCTCTTCGCCAAATGAATCCGTTACAAAGGTTGCAGCATAGCGGCGGAGGCGAGTGGCCTCCTGTGGCAGAGAAGGGTGGTGGTTCAGCGTGAGAGCGTGAGCGAGGCCGGTTGCAGTGTTGCAAAGAAGGATCCTGGTGTCGCCTACATGGGCTACGACTAGCGATGATGGAGAAGCCGGATGCCAGTATGGAGAAGCGGTAGGAGTCGATATGAGAGCAATACTACATGTGCTACCACCTTTGAAGCGTTTACTTCCACCCCCTATCCTTTTGCCTGATTTCGAGGGCTGCCCTAGAATATCATCGTCATTGATGGCTCGGTCCGCATGAACCGAGTCTTCGTCCGTCTTGCCAACCTGTGCTGAGATGAAGTCGTAGTCGGCCTTCAGAAATGCGTACTCTAGCACCGTCTCAATTCCAATTCCTTCTACGGCGTCGTTAGGGATGGCTGAGTGGGGCTCGTAGCGCTTCGAAATGACGTCCTTTTCGCCTGGGTGGCCATGCCCTCCGGCAGCGGTGGAGAAGAATTCTGGCTTGAATCGTCTGAAGTACCCCCCAACTAGCTCTTTCCATTCTCTAACCAACGCCCGTTCGAGGTCTTCGGCCTTCCTTATGTTATTCGATTGCTTGACCGGGGGGTCGCTCTCCATTGGCTCTCCTACACCTACAGCTCCGGAGGGCGGCGTTTCATTTGAGCCCGGTGCCGGAGGCTTGAGAGGTTCGGTCCCTGTCGGTGTATGTGTCTTGATCGCCTTCAAGCTCACTTCCCCAGCCAGCGCACCATCCATGGCGGAGGGTTTCTCATCTGTACTGTTTGAATATCCCGTGCGTCTGTGTGCTTTGCCCCTCAAGCGCAAGCTACTCTGGAGCTCGAACAGTTTGGCAGCCTCCTCCACATATGTATGCAACTGCTCTCGCAGAAAGCCCGAGCACTCCGCGCCTCCATGTCCATCGAACACGGCAAAATAGAACACCTGCGGATCTCCACTGGCGCTGTCCGCAGGCGTGACTTCATTCTTGATCCCTCCACTCGGGTTGCGCACCAGATTCATGGGACGGCGCTTCGCGAATGCGGGAAGCTCAATCGTGCCTGCTTGGAAAGCGTCTTCATTGTAGGGACGTTGGCCACGAGCCAGCGAGACGCCGTAGTGGTGCTTCGCGCTCTTCAATGGGATGCGCACCACCGTCAACTCGCGCGACAGGCCTCCCATGGGCGGCGCGGCGGCCGGCGATCGGTTGGTGCCATGAGGCTCGTGGGGTGTGCTTTTGTCTCTGGGAAGCTTGTGGTGCGGGCCTCCATGTGATCGCGAGTCGGGGTGGAGCGAGCTGGAGGGCAGATGCGTGATGAAGTATTCTTGGAAATAGCGTCGTTGTGTGGCGGGCCATCGGGGGGTTCGTGTTGAGGGAATTCGGGTATGGGAGAGGCAATTGGTGCGGGACGCGGTAAGAACAGCTGGCCGTCGAATGGCTCCGGTAGGAAGTGACAGATTCCACATGCTGACCCTTGCCGTGACTGATGCATGGTGGTGAACCAGGGCTGGAGGCGGTTATGTCATGGTGACCATTCGTCGGGATGGGAATATTTTGAGGGGTCTCCAAGGTCGCGCAAAGGAGGAGATGTGGAGAAACGAAGGTTCTGAACTCCGACACGCCTTCGAAGCTCTCGAATGCGAAGCGGCGCGAGGGAGGTCACCAGGGCGGTGGTGGTACCTGAAGGTGAATGCGGGGAACTGGATAAGCGTCGGCGTGGTGTTGTGCTGAAGTCGCGCACCTTCCCGTTGCATCGGCAGACCCTGATTGGGGGACACAGCATCTCCTTCCGACCTCGGGAGCACCACAGAGCAACCTAAAGCGGTACGTATGAATGATCTTGAACACAACTCCGTCTCGCCATGTCGCGATGCTGAGTGGCAATGGCAAAAAAAGTGAGCTCACGCACATTGCTGGTCGCCCCCTTCACCACCAATGCTTACCTACCACCTATGCTCGCTTTGACACGGGCACCAGTGTTGGAAATACACAGACCAAACGATCGATATTTGCGAACGCGACTCACATGGAAGTACATGAAGCATTGGGAGGTATGTCATGTATGTTGTGCTAGACACGTGATAGATATATTGCAGTTTACGTAGCCCTCAAAATTTGAAACCAGAGACTCCGAATCCATCGGAGGGATATATGCCCACCCAATATCCTAATGTATAATGCGAGGAAATGACATTAGGGTATAGAAGCCGTGAGCGCCAATTTGACGCCGTAGTATGCGGTGGAAGTCATAGGAAAAGCCGTCGACTGAGAAGGAACAGACAAGATGTGTACAAAACATTATGTGACCATAACGTGAACAAGAGTGAAGGAAACGCGGTGACAAAACGAAGGACGACAGCGCACCACCAGCTCTGAATCTACACTCCTCCCATATCGACCTCCCTACTCCCCACAGGCCACGGTCTTAAGAACTGGGCGTCTTCGAAGTCGTTGGGGTTCCTCTCATCCACATTCTCGTCGTCGATATCCATGCCCGATTCTTTGAAGAGTGCTGCAGCGTCAACCTCCATGATTCTTGTCGCAACAGCGCCATTCCGTCGTGTCTTGGGCTGCGCAAACGGTCTCAGAGCAACCTGCGGTAGCGAATTGAAACCCTGCCTCGGTGTCTCGGAAAGCGGGGAAACCGGGACTTCGTCCTCAGACACGGTGACAGGCAGAGCAAACATGAAGTTCCCATTCAGCCGGAGCTTGGTATCCTCCTCTTGCCATGCGCGTTTGTTGGGATTCAAGGGATTCGCCAACATGGAATCGGTGGACAACGACGATGTGGTCGAAGACTGGGAGGAGAAGGGCTGGTTGAAGGCGGCAGCTGGGAGCGGGAATATGTTGACAGGCCGATCGCCATTCTCGTCTACACCGCCATAGAGATGCACGTTGGTGACTGGTTGATCGGCAAACCCGCCGATCTTGTGCAAGCCACAGAAGGGAAGCAGCTCGCGCTGATGTTGAGCTTCGTCGGGAACAGCTTCGCCCGATGCTTGCAAGGTCGTCGAGGTCGTGGCGGTGGATATCGCCGTTTGCACTGTGGGGAAAGAGGTCGCGCTCGTCTTGTGTGTCTTGTAGCCCTCGGGCACGCTTTTTCGAACGCGCATGCCGACAGACAGAAGGTTGGACTGGACGTGGCCTGGGACAGCGGGGGCGAGACTGAGATGTGCAGTGCTTCGCGATGCTCGTGAGTGGTGCAGCTGTGTATGGCTTCGGGTAATCGGACCTGGGCCCCGCTCGTTTTCCTCGTCGCTGGAATATTCGTCAAAGTCCTCGCGCGCAAAGAAGCTGGTGATGGGCGGTTGATACGGCCGTTTGTTGCGGTGGCCAGTAGAGGGAGATGTGGTGTTGCAGGCGTGCCGCATAATGAGCAAGGAAGAAAGAGGAATCAATAATTGTGCGGAGATGTGATTGAGGGGGGGGATTCGAGACGCTCTGGCCCTGTATCTGGAATAGGAATAGGTTATGCGTTCTGCTCGCAAACCAGGCGGGGACCAGGGTACGTTCCAATAATAAAATCGACAATTGGACACAGAGGACAATGCTGGGCGGCCAGATTTCAGCTGGCAGCTTTTCCGGGCGAACAGCAATGGTCGGTGTTCAAAGGATGAAGCCAGAAAGGAAGACGAGATCAGGAGACTTTGGCGTTTCGCACGGATGACGTTAAACCTGCTGCGAGAAGCGCAGCTGTAGGCTGTCGACGGGGTCCAACTGCCACGGAAGAAACGCGAGGCTAGGGTTCAGCGCGTTCAAGCTGATAGATCCGCAAGCGCCGGTCGCCGATGGTGATTAAGTGCTGCAGCTTGATGATGTGAGTGCCGGCAACTTGTTAGGCGGCAGGATTTGCGTGAAACAACGTTTCGTAAGAGCGTAGGATATGGGTTAGGTGCGGCGAGGGAATGTATCATGTTGGGTTGGTTGGACAAAGAATTCAAGTGGCAGGTGAATGGCTCCCAATTTTACCTGGTCGACTCTCTCACCAAAGACCCCGACGTCGAAACCAGGCTGAGCCGGAACGTGCTCGTAAGCACAAGACCATTAACCACTAAAGTGCATGCAGGAGACTTTTCCTAGCAAACAGCGTCCATTCATATTTTACTGTTCTGAGATCCATCCAACGTTTCCATAGCACCTAATGCGCCGTGAACGCCAACAAAACGAATCGGTATCCCGTGCCGCCCATGAAGATCGTATGTAAATCAAACCAAACACAAAGAACAACTAGGTGCTCCGCTCATAGATACCACACACCATGGCGTGGTCTCGCTCGAACGGCTCAAGCGTAAGCTGCTCCTTAGGCTTGATCCTCTCTGCCCTCAACTTCTGCACCTCACTTGCGAATACGGCCTCGGGGGCGGCAGTAGAGTCGATGCAGTTGGCCTTGATGGAGACGATGACACCACCTCCCACCTTGAGGAAGAGATGGGCGTTGAGGCCAACGATACGGGCCTGATCGGGCTGGGCAACATCGGCAAAAATGCAGTCGACCATACCAACGAGCATACGGTACTTCAATGGGTGACGGGCGTCCTCTGTAGGGCGTTAGGAATTGCGTCTTCCGTGTCAGAAACATGTTTCGTGAGCAACTTACCGACGATGGGAATGACATTGGTGCGATGTGTGGCCATGTTGATCAGATCGCGGCCAGATCGGTGGGAGAACTCTACGGCGAAGACTGTGCCTTCGGGTCCAACAAGATCCGACACGTGAGAGACAGATGTACCGGAAGCGGCACCAAGGTAGAGGACTTTTGAGCCAGGGCGCATGTAGATGTCGTCAATACCACCAAGGATACCAGCGGCCAACTTGCTTCGGAAAGGATTCCAGACACGGTACTCGGTGGATGATGGGGTTCCCTCCTCGCCTGCGGCAGCAGTGTTGGGCACAGAAATGCGCTTCTCGCCATAGACGGACTCGCCAGGGGTCATGTTCTTGGTGGTGAGGAGGTCTTCCTTGCCACGAGCGACAAAGACACCAGGGTGGCGATGGGGCTCGACGATGACCTTCCTGTAGACGGATTAGACAGCGTTCAATATATCTGAAGATCGATAGATTCTGCAATCTCAGAGCTCGTTGCATATCCTTCTAGAAAGAAGGGCGACGAGTTCTGCACGGCAAGTTGGTGCAAAAGAAGTCACTTACATTCCGCCCCGCGCACCACCACGGCCTCCACCTCGAGGAGCACCCCTTCCGCCACGGGGAGCTCCCCTGCCGCCTCGTGGAGCTCCACGACCTCCCCCGCGACCACCTCTGTCACCAAAGCCGCCGCGACCGCCACCGCGACCTCCACGGTCTCCAAAGCCACCACGGCTGCCACCACGGCCGCCTCTGTCGCCGCCAAAGCCACCACGTCCTCGGGGAGTGAATGCCATATCTCCAATGGCTTAGTTGTTGCTTGATGTAGTGTTATGCGTGGTGCGCACGCGGTGTTGTGTCGGATTATTGGTAATGGTGGACGCTCTGCAAGCTTGAGAGATAGAAATAAATTTTCGAAGCCAGGACCGAAGTCTTGGCCCGGGCTTGCCTCGCTTCGGTTAGCTCGCACTCCGCGGGCCGATTATTTTACCGACCACACAATTGAGGATTTCGATCAAGCGAGAATTGCAACTTCAACAACACCAGAGGTCCTTTCCGCCGCCCAACATCCAAAATGGTACGTTCTGCGCTCGATCCCGCCTCCATCGCCTTGCAGCGCCTTTCGAGACACTGTCGACACGGATTCCAGCACGATAATGAGAGCACGCGGACTGACTGAGTGCGCCTACAGGTCCGATACGCAGCGACCGCTATCGACAACGCAAAGTCCGCCCGGGCTCGCGGCAGCTACCTTCGTGTTTCCTTCAAGAACACCCGCGAGACGGCCCAGGCCATCAATGGCTGGAAGCTCACCCGCGCCTTGACCTACCTCGAGAACGTCACGGAGAAGAAGGAGGCTATCCCCATGAGGCGGTATGCCGGCAGCACTGGACGATGCGCTCAGGGTGAGTTGACTCTCCGACACACACGAAGATACTGGGGAATCGGTCAGAAGACTCGAGAAGTGGGGAAATGATGAGATCCGGGAGATGATTGAGACCACGGGATGCGACAAATGCATAAACAAATGCTGATAGGTGCGATACAGGCAAGCAGTTCGGTGTCTCCAAGGCCCGCTGGCCCGTCAAGTCCGCCGAGTTCCTTCTCGGTCTCCTCAAGAACGCCGAGGCCAATGCCGATACCAAGGGTCTCGATACCAGCAACCTCGTCGTCAAGCACATCCAAGTCAACCAGGCCCCCAAGCAGCGGAGACGCACATACCGTGCTCACGGTCGTGTATGTTATCACCTAGGACTCCTGCATCACGCGAGGAACTAACGATTTCCAGATCAACCCCTACATGTCTAACCCCTGCCACATCGAGTTGATCCTTACCGAGGGTGAGGAGGTCGTCCAAAAAGGCCCCGCCGTTGTCGCGACCCGCTTGAACTCCAGGCAGCGTGGCACCCGCACCCGCCAGGCCATCACCGCCGCTTAGATGGAAAGGGGAGGTGTGATGAGCATGCATGCAAACGAAAACTCACTCATGGGAGGCATCGGGACCGGTTTGGGGAGTCAATGAGCGAACGGATCATAGGGTATTTCAAATTCTATGCTTTCCGACATGATTGGGATCATATTCTCCGGTGTCTAGTTCAAACAAATATGACGCCAAAATCTGCCACCACGGTGACAGAAAACTTCAAGTTCTCCAGGATTGACAGGGAATTGTGCCTGTGTTGTTGTGCAAGATGAGGATTTCTCAATGATGCTATCCAATCCAATGGTACTCATAGGGTATCAAACGCTCGATAATAAATCCCTAGCAAGGCCTGGATGTCTGTGTGATTACAACCAGTTGACCATCACAACCGCGCCTGCAAACACCGACGCCATCATCCCGGTATTCACTTTTACTGAGCTCGCAGCACCCTCTCCTTTTCCTTCTTGGCCCTCTTCGAACCCATTTGCCTCGCCTCCTAGATACAATGCACCCAACGCTGTTAACCCACCGTCGTCATCGAACATAGCAACATTGTCCCCAGCCCATTCATCCGCATCTTTCCTCCTAAAATCACCAAACCTAGATTCCATATTAGCCTTTTGAAAGGAAGAAGACAAAACAGTTATGCTCACCAAGCATACCTCTCCACATAATCCAACTCATCCAAATACGGCAATGTCACATTCATCATATTAACTGTCTCCTGTTCGCTTTGCTGCGGCAACGCCAACTCCGTGATCCAAATCTTCAAATCCTGCTCGCTCGCCGTGCCATTCTTATAGTACTCGTCTAGCTGGCTCAACCACCCCGTCAACCCATCATACGCCCCGTACCAATGCGCAGCGATAAAATCAGTCGGACACCCATTCTCCTCGTCGATTTCCCAACACGATTCATTAAACTGGCGTAACCATTCTAGACCCCGTGGTGAGCCGGTTACACTGGGGTGCGATATCAACCATTTGCGATTGGAGGTGCGGTATGGGACTATATGTTCTATGTACGCTCTCGCTGCGTCTTCCGGCTCGATGCTCGATCCTCCGCTATCGGTCGTTCCGTCTGGTTCGTTGAAGCTTAGGAGGTGTTTACTTGTGGATGGGAGGCTGTTGATGGCGGTTGATGTTTGACTGTCTTCGGCGCCGTAGATGCCGTGGATTAGGGGGACAAATTCGAGGGCTGTGATGGCGGTTTGCGAGGGGGCGTTGAGGGGGTAGGGTGACCAGTTATAGTACCAGAATAAGGGTGAGGAGGGCGAGCCCAGGAGAGAGTTGTCGGAGGTGTGGGTGGAGCCTAGGGAGGCGAGGCCGCGTTTGGAGTTTGTCTTTTGGGAGGATGTGGGGGAGAAGAGGGAAAGGAGGAGGAGCGTTGTTTGAGAGATCGAAGGGGGTTGGCTCCTTCTAGATTGATGATAAGGCATGTTTCGAATTGTGGTACGGTGCAGCACTATTCTATCGTTTTCGTTTTCTTCGTTGGTGGTTGGTCCCAGAGAGGTAGTATTTGGATAGAAATCCCAACATTGGAATAGGCGTTATCATACTTCTATATACCACGTGGGAGATTACTGCAACTACTGCATCTTCTCAAGATCTTGGAATCAACCATTGACGTTGATGGTAAGATGCCCAGTTTGTGGCGAGGTACATGAGTCCACTAGGCCTACGTCATGGCTCAACTTGGCAAGAGCTCCGAAGCCAGACGCTTCAGCATTGTGGTTTTGAAGACATGGTGCAATATGACAACTTTGAAGTAGTCGATTTTGCGTACTTAGTGGAAGTTGAGGTAGGGTGGAAGTTTGAGAGATGGGCTGGTCGTTTGAATGGTATGGTTTCGGCTCAATACAAATGAGGACTAGGGCTTACCAGATTGGGATTTGGCATTCATTGTTGGATTGACTTGTAAGGAACCCTGTATGCAATGAAGTGTGCAGCGGGAGGAATAGACATGCATATTGAAAACCTGGTACAGTTCAAAAATCTTTCTGGGCATTGGTTACGCTCTCTTCGAAGATCGCGATGGTGACGATGCACCAAGCTTCCAGTCAAGCTTCCAAGCCTCCTCAAGCACTGGTGGCTTCGGTGGCTTCGCGTGAAGTGTGGTCGGCCACACCACAAAGTGCTTACTTCGATATATCTCAGTCAACCACCACATACCACTCGACTCTGAATCTTCGATCTGCTTTTTTGTCTTTCTCTCCATAGGTAGCGTTTTGGCTGTTCACACCGCCTCGGCCCATCGCTAAACATTCGCCCGAACCCCGGATTTTGGCGCCGTTACGTTTGTGGCGGCCCGTGTCGCCGCCAACGACTGCCGGCCATACCATCCTTCCCCAGATCAACATCCCGCTTAACCCACAACGTCTGGGGTTGCTTCCTGCTCGTGACGACGTTGCATCGGAAGTGCAACCTCTCGGAAGTTTGACTGGTTCAAGATCGGCACAGAAGAACGCTTGCGCCCAAATGGCCAACAGCACCGTACGGGAGGTGCCTCGGGAGGGGGAAACGGTTCTGCTAAGTGGTCAATGTGGGTAATCAAGCTTTCAATTTGCACTGCAGTTCTGCCCATGACCGGGTAGCAGAGCTGTTATAAAAGCTCTTTTCTACCCCTCATATATTCCTTGGCCCTGTTCAAATCTCGTTCTCTCTTCCTGGACTCAAGGCAAATCTGAGTTTATCGTTTCCCAGCCCAACGAGCACAATACGGGACATTTGGCTCAAGCTCTGCCACCATGGCGTCAGAAATTGATAAAGATGTGGTCGAGCAGATTTCGGATGACGGTATCACTCCCAAGGACCCAGGACATGGCGTGTCCACGTCAAAGCTGCAGAAACCGCCCCTAGTGGCTGCTATGACTCCAGAGTACAGAACAAAGGCCGAAGACAATCTGAGGAGGAAGATTGATACAAGATTGCTTCCGATGATCATTCTCATGTACATCATGAACTATCTTGATCGCAACAATATCGCGGCTGTGCGATTGGCAGGCTTGCAGGATGAGCTGGACTTATCGAGTACACAATATCAGGTATATGAGACTCTCACTGCGTTTTAGTGCGGACGAATGCTAATTTGGCGCAGACAGTGATCTCTATTCTGTTCGTAGGATACATCTTGATGCAAAGTACGTCTGCTTCACATCAAATTGCATTGAGCTTGCTACTAACCATAGATCACAGTTCCGTCTAATCTCTTCCTCAACAAAACGGGAAAGCCAGCGATTTACCTACCCGTATGCATGATCATCTGGGGCATCATTTCCGGGGCCACCGGCGCAACTCACAGCTTTGGAGGACTGGTTGCCTGTCGTTTCTTCCTCGGGTTCATAGAAGCTGCCTACTTCCCTGGTTGCCTTTTCTACCTATCCTCTTGGTATACACGAAAAGAATTAGGCTTCCGTACTGCTGTGCTCTACTCGGGCTCACTTGTCTCTGGCGCATTCGGAGGACTTGTCACCGCTGGTATCACCAGCAATATGGACAATACTAAAGGACTGCGAGCGTGGCGATGGGTCTTCATCATCGAAGGGGTCATCACAGTCATCATCGCGCTTGGTGCCTTTTTTGTTCTGCCCAATTTTCCGCGCACCACCAGCTGGCTTACCGAGGAAGAACGCCAACTCGCCACATATCGCCTTGTGGAAGACGTTGGTGAAGAAGATTGGACATCATCGGAAGAGCAATCTTTCTTCCACGGTCTAAAAGTTGCCCTTCTCGATATCAAGACCTGGGTTCTCATGGTCTTGATGCTGTCGATCGTCTCATCTGCCTCGGTGACGAACTTCTTCCCAACGGTGGTAAAGACCTTGGGATACAACAACGTTCAAACCCTTCTTCTTACCGCCCCGCCCTACGTTCTTGCAGTCATCACAACCTACCTCAACGCATGGCACGCCGACCGAACTGGCGAACGCTTCTTCCACATCACCATACCCCTCTGCGTTGGAGTTGCAGCCTTCATCCTCGCCGCAGCCACCCACTCCACCGCCCCTCGTTACGTAGCCATGATGCTCATGGTACCCGGCGTCTATACAGGATACGTCGTTGCGCTAGCCTGGATCTCCAATTCTCTCCCTAGGCCAGCTGCGAAGCGCGCGGCAGCCCTCGCTTTCATCAACGCCATCTCCAACACCAGCTCCATTTACGCAAGTTACATGTATCCACAGCCAAAAAGCAAGGTTCAACCCGACCTTACCATCCCATTGAGCGTAGATTGCGCTACGGCGGTTCTGGCCATTATCATGGCGGCGGTTATGAGAGTTATCCTGGGTAGGCTGAATAAGAAGTTAGATCGAGGAGAGCATGTCGAGGGCGCTATCAATGCGGTTCCGGGGGAGGCACAGGAACATGGGTTTAGGTTTTTGGTGTAAAGATACATAGAATGGCCTTTGATCGTTCGAGCGAATAGAATTGAACGGAGGGGGAAATCAGATGGAAGAGTTGGAAATACCACATCACATACAACACGCAATCATGATATGATAGAGCAGTCAAAATTGACTCCCATTCCCATAGAACTAACCTCCATGCCTTCATCTCTCCATCCCCATTGAAAGCCTCCCAAATCCCTGAAGTCCCGCCAAATCCCACATACCACCCTTCCCCCCAATCTCCATACCATCCTCCCCTCCCCTCTGCTATCATCGCCACCCCGCCATCCACAAAACCACCTTCATCACGTCCCCATGCGTCCTCATTTCGCCCTCCACCCTCCGTCCATAAAACCCAATCACCCGTCCCAGAATCGTATTCGGCATCAGCCTTTGTACAACCATGAGTCCCCAGAGGATGCAGATGGTCCAGCATGTGGTTTTGACCCAGCAGCGGTGGGTGGAACGCGTGCAGTGCGTGGGGGTAGAATGAGGGGGAAGCGTGGGGACTGGAGTGGGGAGAGACTTGGTTGGGGATGAGGATTCCGTGTTGCGTCTGGTCCTGGCTTTGCGTTTGGGCTTTGTTTCGTTGTCGGCGAGATATCCATCATCAGTGTCATCGCTGGAAGTGACCCAACCGCTTCCCTCCGTCCAAGACCCATCCTCAACATCATCGTTCTCACCATCCTTCTTATTCTGAGCTTTATCGCTCTCCCCACTATCCCCTTCCTCACTCTCCTCCTTCTCATCATCTCCATCTCTGGAATCCACACGATCCCTCGGGATCTCTTTATCTTCGTCGTCGTCTTCAAAGGCAACCCCGTCTCCGCCGCAACCCTTGATCATCCACTTCCTGATGCCGACAGCCATCAGAACATCGGCACTCGTCATGCCCTCTTTGCGCTCTGGTAATTGGACCCCAATACTCCTCAGATACGCTTCATTGCGTTCGGGGATGCGGCAGCCGATGGAGATGAGGAATTCGTCGTCGGTGGTGGTGTAGTAGCCGTCGGCCAGAGGGCCGTCGGGGTTGGGCTCTTGTGCTGGGACTGGGTCCCGGTTGGGGGTGGATGATGTTGGCGACATTTTGGGTATTGGTATTGGTTTGGTGTTGGGCTGTTTGAGCTGGTTTTGTTTGTGGGAGTTGTCTTGCGTGTAGAGTGGAAAGAATAAAATATTCGGAAGAGAGAGGACTTTTCTATCGTGCTTGAATTTTGCTGGGACATAGATCTGAGGCTATATGCTAGAAAATGTGCTAGCAAGCCATGTCTTGACTCTTGTTGACCAGAAAATGTAACAATCGATTCAACTAAAATAAGCCTACCAACATTCGGGGTATCATAAAACAAACCAGAGCCAACCCATGAGCGCCAAAGTCCGCCATTGTCAATTGTGGGCAATCGCCGCAGTGCTCTTGACCTTCTTGCGCTCGTCCTCCCTTCGAGCCTCCACGCCAGCCAAAAATTCCATCCTTCCCAGATATGCCTCCTTGGTCTTGCCGTGCGTCGCCAACTCTTCTGCGATGCCCTCCTTGTCCACAAATCCAGTCCAATCCAACCGCGACTTGTCCACCACATTGAGCTTCTGAGCCTTCTCAGGTCGCGCTTTTGGTGCATCCGGTGCGCCCATATTCTCCTGCTCGACGAGTGAAGTAGCCGTCGTCGTGCGAGGCCACGTGAGTTGGTACTCTGGAGGCAAAGTGCGCACATAACCTGTTGGGTTCGGATCGAAGCGGGAGGGTCGGCGGAGCGGTCGTCGGATTTTGGTTCGTGGGTCTTGGGCGTTGGTACCATCTGCTTCGCTAGATGGTTGAGCAGCCGCATCCGCTGTTTTCCAGCCATCTGCCAGGTACTTTTCTAATGAGGAGCGTGGCACTTCCTTCTCTTCTGTTGTTTCTTGGCCCGCGAATGTGTATGTTTTCTTCATGGATATCGTTTCTTCCTCGTCTAGGACTGCAGGCGCCGCCTCGCCTCCCATATCATGATCGGGCTTCGAGACATCTGACTCGATAGCCTTGGGTATGGAGGGAGTCTGCACGGGTCTTATGGGCGCCGCAGACATCTGCGCCCAAAGCGCGTCTACATCGACGGTCGCTCCCTCGGTCCTAGCTAGCGGTCTTCGCTCTTTCTGCCTGTCATAACAAAGTCAACTTATAGTCTTCTTAGGATCAACCCTGATTGACTTACTCTACTTTCCGCTGCGCCCGCGTCTTGATCAACCCTCCTTCTCCTCCTTCGTCCGACAACAAGAGCTCCTCCTCTTCATCGTCAAGCTTTGCACCCTTCCGCTTCTTCGCTTTCCGCTTCCGCGCAGCTTCTATAGTCGCTTCATCTCCAGAGTCGAAGTCGTCGAGGGCGGCGGCTTTCGGCTTGCGTTTGCGCTGGGTGGGTTTCGCGATGGAGGCATCCTCATCGGAGGAGGTGGATGACTCGTCGGCGGGAACAGCCGTGGGGTTGAAGTCGTCATCAGAGGACTCGTGGTAGGTCTCCTCCGCGTCAGGAAGGTCTTCGTCAGGGTATATTGGCGCCATTGTCGTGTTTGGGGACAACTTCGTGTCGTGACGCCTTCTGACCATGAATGCCAAGATATGCTACGCCGAATGAGGAATGGTTAACTTCGTCACTTCCGCTTGCTTCTCATGCCCTTCCAAGGGTTCCATCTTTCTGTGATCGAATGCTGAACCACTCCGGCTTTGTGGCAAAACCAACACAATACCCACCAAATGAAGGTAATATCACAAAGACCGGTGAAATGGGCTCAGACCTCTCCAACCCTACATCAGACCATCAATGGTGGAGGCCTATGCATGTACACGATAAGATGGCGAGATACAACGAGGCTAGAAGATAGAAAAAGCAGTAGCAGTAATTCTGAAAGCAACCCTTACCTCTCTCTCCATCATGGCAGAGTTCGCTGCCATTTCAGCCAAAGGCCGCATATGATGCGGAGGATGTTGCCCCCAACCCACTCCCACTTCATTAGAAAGCGCGTAAGAAGCGCCTCGCAGGGACGTGGTAATGGTTTCTTTAAAGTAGTCAATATTTGATTTAGATGAAATACTTGATGGTCCTTTTGATGCACTAGCAATTTGTGGTAGCCTAGTGACTATTATCCTTCCGGATCAACAGCCACCGTATGGAGGTGATGAACTTATGTTCCTTGACCATATCGAGAAGAAAGAAGATAAGAGTCTAATTGTCCTCGCCCATCTCTCGGTCAAGGAGTGTCTAATGTCGGTCCGTATTTTGTCAAGCCTGGCATATGTGTTCCATCTCCCATCCAAGATTGTAAACACTGCCATTGCCAAATCATGCCTGGCATACATCCAACAATTCATCCAATCCTGGTCAAAGAAAGATCCATCTAACAAGAAGGTGTCCTCTCACACATTTCTACCTAGTCTTCTATCCTATGTGTTGCAATCCTTGCCTGAGCACGTTTCCGAATCCCATCACAATGACGAGACATTGAATACTGCTGTCGTCAATTTTCTTGGCCGTGACAGCTTTGCTCCCAAGATGCTTCCTTGTATAGGCGAGAGCCTGACACGCGGCAAATGTCCACGGGAATATTATGGGCAATCACGTATTGTCCTGTAACTGTTGTCCGGTCCGTCATCGTATCCGCTCCCGAATTGATCAACACACACTGCTCCCAGAAAACCGCACTCGATTATGCATGCGAAAAAGGTAATGTGGAGGTCGTCCAAACACTTCTCGAATTTGGCGCCAGCATCTATTCCGACAAGCCATCCATCGAATATCTGGATGAAGAAGACCCTCCCCTATTTGTGGCTTGAAGACTGGGACATATCACTGTTGTGGAGCTCCTCCTATCTAAGAATGCGACTTTCGGGGTTGACCTTACCCTCGCATACGCGTTCCAAACCGCTGAAGTCTCTATGGTGAGAGTATTGCTCCCATCAGACCATTGGATTTGCAGGTATAAAACCTACAAGTCGTATGTATCAGATATCCTCATATCTCAAGGTTCAAGATTTCTCGTTTTACTCGTATAAATGTTCGCAGCACATGATGACCACGAAACTGCAATGTCGGAAGCGGCCAGCGCTCTCGAATCCATGGCACGGTCTGGAACAGAAAGTTGGAAAACTGACACTCTTGTCAGTTGGAGAGAACTGTATGACTGCGCGGCGGAATATCTCCGACAGAATTTGGTGGAGACTCAAAAGTTGCACAAATGGAGCGACAAGCCGGGATGGGAAATTGATAGGTGTTCGCTCTTCTGCGGGAACTTTGATTAATTACTTTCAATTCCTTCAAACTCGTTTCTCTCCCCGCTGCTTCTATATATATACCCATGTCTTGAATGCGTTCATCTATATCAGGCATACATACCTCGCACATGTGACTTGGAATAATCTAGCATCCTACGATTTTACCACTACCTTGACACAAAACTCTTGTATCAAGGAAGGCAACGGGGGATTGGACAATTCTGGTTACTAGAATACAGGATCGGGTGCAGTGGGTAGAGAAGCATCAGCGGATTGGGCAAATGCTGATTATTTACTACATCTTCTATTCACCAACATACCATACGTATACATACATACGCCCATACCCACCCCACAGCATCAAGATGCGCATCAATAGCATGATCATATTACATTACTCCCATTTCCCCCAATCCACAACCTACAACCCCCTACCCCGCTACCAAAAACATACGCCACCCAATGCATCCAACCCCATTCCTATAATACAATCTTGGTATCTGTGCTACAACAATAACCCATGGTTCGCCCGTCTCTCCATCTCCCCATCTCATCCCAACTACATCTCGACCTTTGCCACCCTACGAACTCTTCACAACCTTGGGCGGGCCCATATCCAACTCCGTCCCAAACACGCGATCCCAGAACCGACTTGTAACGCCAAAGCCGTTCTGGTAATCCGCAAAGTGGTGCGCGAGGTGATATTTCTTGAGGGATTTGTACCACGCAGGCAGACTGTGGGAATATCGTCAGCACTAATTCCAATACATGGCGTTGCATCGAGACCAGTTCAAGCAAATGCGGCCAAGTAAACGGTGAATGGAAAATGCGTATACATACTTTCGGTGATGCAGGAAATAATGTGTCAAGTCGTAGCAAATGTATCCAAACACTCCCCCGCAATAAGCCACAACGGCACCATAGTAATTCCATGAGATGATTGTGTGTGCGAATTTCCAGAAGGGGGCGGCGAGGGCAGCGAAGAGGGTCGGCGGCATGACAAGGCGGTATTTGTCCATGGGGAGGTAATGGTGGATGCCGTGGAGGATGAAGTGAAGTGTGATGCCCACTCTGTTATCTGGCAGGTACCTAATCAAATCACCGTTAGCATCTCCCTTCCATCAACACTGCGCGGGAAAGCGGAGTGAGAAAAAAAACTTGCCCATCCAGGTGGAATAAGAATCTATGCAAAACGTATTCGATAATGGTCCAGAAGAACAGTCCAAAGAACCAGTACCCGAGCCCCTGTTGCACGCCGACAAAGCTGGTCCCATAGAGCGTTCCATACACGACCGGCGGCATCCAGACCATCGGCACAACCCACCACGGCGTCTTGCTCAGCGGCTCTAGGAAGTTTCCAAACAGCGGCGCGGAGTCGCCCTTCATGTAATGCCGCGGCCGATGGACCTGTTCGAGGTAGAACTCCTTCTTGAACCCGCCATTCCATATCTGCATGAACAGCGGCTTGTCCAGATCCAGGAACTTGTGTACTTTGTAGTCGGTCTGCGCATCTGTGGGTTTGGAGAGGTCCTCGGCGGACGATATGCCTGTCGCTGCGTACACGACCTTTCCATTGCTATCCAACTTCTCCAATTCTTGCTTTCCTTGCTTGGAGGGCAGCAATGGCAGGATCTCGCCTGGTTTGGAACTCTGGACGGCACCCTCTAGCACCTCCCCGTTCGCTACGAAGCCAATTAGACAGTCATCCAGTATCTCATACGCCGACTCGGAGTGGAAATGTGACGCCTCATCCTTCAGTATGTGCTCCACATCCTTTCCCCCATATTCCAGTATGAGCTCGCCACCACCAGGATGGTCGGAGACAAAGGACGTCACATCGAAGACCTTCGCGCCGATAGTGACATAACACGAATTTTCCGAATTGTGCGCTCGGACGTCGGCCGTCGGAAGCGTAGGGAGTGTGAGGCCGGGCATAATGGCGGGCGAGCGCAACGACGCAGACGACGACGGAGGGTCGATCGGCACCGCGAGACAGGATCGAGGGATATGCGGGCGCGGTTCCGGCGAGTCGACGAGGCGGTGAAGTGTGAGTGGCGGAATGGAGGGGTCGCGCAATATATTCGAAGCAGCAGAGTCGAAGGGAAAAGAAGTAAATATTAAACGCAGCCGGAAGGCGCGGAAAGCGGACTGCGGGAAAGCGAAGCGTGCAGCGGGCAGCACAGCAGCTTTTCCAAAAGATGGTCAGGGGAGGGAGCGAGAGGAGCGAGAGTGATGCAGAGAGGATTCGAAAGGAGAGAAAGGAAGTCGGGATCGGTGACTCGGTCTCTCAGCGGTCTCGCCAGGCGAATTGCGTAGATATCGAAGGAATAGAAAGGTGAACGTCAGGAGACACGAGGTTCAACGGTCGCAAACAAGCTTTACGGCAGCCTCGGGAGGCTCTCAAAAGGGCAGTCTTCACGTTCTGATCGCGTCGCAGTGGCGAGACACTCCTGGAAACTTGTTTCGCCGGCTTCCGAGCGCGCGCGGATGCTCACGTGACTGGATGATTGTTCACCTCCTGTCACTCCACGCTAACGAGCGAGAAAGGGGGTGTCTTATCGATAAGCACACCCTGCCCTTCAACTTTGCCTGAGTGTGCTCGTGCTCCCAGTCTGCATCCCAGCGTCCCAAATCCCTCTCCCTTCCCAATCTTGCCCGACCAAAGGCCAGGCTCGAGGTAACGTATCCACCAAGTACCTACATGCGCAAAGGCACCTAGGTGGGCCGCGTCGCCATCGCCATCTATCTATACATAGTGCACTCCCTCTACCACGTTCACGAACCAGGAAACCATCCACCGGTTACAAACCACAAGCCTTCTCGAAGCAGCACCGAAGAAAAAAGCCATACTCCCCGGTCCACCAGTCATATTAATCCAGGCGCCAACCAACCACATTTCGACCTCGATATACATATACAGTACTGTATGTACGCATGTGTGTATGTAGGTGGTGTTTTAACGGGCATCGTGCGGCGCACCCAGGCTCATGCACAGCACGCCCCTAGATGAGCCCCGTTCGCATTCGTATTCTCAAATACTATATCGCACATTGGCAACGGGCGGCGAGAGTGGAAACTACAGATGTACGAAGCCTTCATGATTCATTTTGGAGTTGAACCCTGTTTCTAGAAGGCCATAATACCGTGATCCTTGAGCTATCCGAGTAATAGAAGATGGGCTCTTGCCGACGATATGATACGGCTGATCCTCGTCGTATATATCGGAAGCGGGGAGAGGACATGCATGCCACATGGTTGGATTCAAGATTCAGGATGCTCTTGGTGTGACTTACCCATGGCCGAAGCCGAGGACAGCAAGGACAGGATAGTGGGAATGTATCCAATGCCATGAGGCCATGACGGTCCTGGGCGAGTCAAGCATATTGAAGCAACAATGCTTGCGCGTTTCCCAGCCTTGTACTATGGCGATGCTGATGTTGAGCTGAGCTCGCCTTGGCTCTATGCTCGTATACACGTCCGACTCTCTACTGACACGCCGGGATCGGAAACCATCATGCTCATCACCCCCCTCCCATCAACGTGTCTATCCGTTCGTCTTCACCGTTCACTATCCGCGCCGTTTCAACCATGACTTGGCATTAAGGCACACACGCCTATAACAGCCTAACAGGCAGGTGCTGAGCAGCCCACACACGCACCACGAACTACTCCTCACCACGCACGCATCACATTAGCCTTCCCCATCACCCTCAAACCCAGGTTCTTGTCTCTGAAAAAGAGGGGAAGACGCCTTCGTCTGCTGTGCATGCGGGTAAAATGCCATCGAAGGATCCCTTCCGGTGCCGACGCCGCTGAATCGTGTGGCCCCTAGACTCAGATCGCCTCCCGGTATATGACGGCTGCGCTATAGACCCATGAGTAGACATGTGAATTGCTCAGTCCAGCAGTATAGACGAGTACGAGTCACGTCACAAAGTGGACGAACGCTTCGAACAGCTTCTGCACCGCGCTTCATCTGCAGCACAACCCCTGCTTCTGCGGTTCCCTCCTTTTAGCCTTTGAAATCTGGGGATCTCTGCATCCCAGACTATACCATCATCGCCTATACCCCCTCTGATAACCACCACCACGTCAAACCAAGCGAGAGACACCGTTGAAGAAAGCCGTTGCAACATACTCCGTTTCCTTGCTGCTCGACCAAGATTTGCAAGAGCCAAGACGGCTCATAAATCGTCAGGTATAGGTGCCCATATGCAATATGCCCGCCCTCCCTACCACCGCTCTATCCATGCGAGTTACCCAGCGCTGCCCAAACAGGAAAAGCATCAGTCGTCCTTTGACCAACGGATGATATACAACAGACCGCCACAGCGGAGCCAAAAAAGCAAGGGACAACGGACCATGACAGCAGCGAACGACAATGCATGCAAATGCAAATGCAATAAAAAACAACAAACAACCGTGCTAAAGATCAAACCGCGCCAGATGCAGAAAAACACGCAAGAATAATTCGAACAAGCCATGCAGAAGGAAAAAAGAATAACCGTGATGATCCCTCCACTGAGTGCCTTTCCACTTGTGGGAAGGCAGAAACCCTTGGCATCCTAACCTCCCTTCCCCCGAGCGATGCCAACCCCCCCTTCCACCTGCACCACCACCCTCGATCACGCACACGCATCTAGCGCTTCGTATCTAGTCAGTTCGCAATTCCGGCAGCCACAGCGGACACTAGGATAGTCCCGACCGTTTGATCCGCCCGTAAATATCTTTATTCTCCTCGCATCGATTTTAGTTCCCTTGCATCCAACAGGGCGCGCCCGAGTCTTGGGCTGCACCTTGGAAGTCGTAGTCGTTTCCTAGCCCAAATGGCGTTTCGAGCATGTCGGGTAGATTGGTGTCCCACATCATGTCGTCCCAGAAATTGCTCAGGTGGCCCATGGTGCTCGGATCGGCTCCCCAGTTGCCCACTGCGCCTGGATTCATAGAGAGGGCGCCGACGTCCGGCACGGAATTGTAGTCGAATCCGCCTTCCATGGTGGGCATATTGTGATTGTTCTGGTAGTGGTGGTGATGATGCTGTTGCTGGTGCTCTGGTCGATTTTGCTGGGGGAACTGCACTTTGTACGCGGCGTAGAGTTTCGTGACGGCTTCGAGACTGCGTTTGGCCGAGATGCTCCAGGGCTTGCTTCGTTCGAAAAAGGTGAGGGCTACTTCAAGGCTGGTGCGCCATCTCTCGGCCTCCTCGGGCATGCTCTGGTCGCTGAAGAGCGAGACGAGCGGAATCATACAGGCCTGGAAGACGAACCAGACGGCGTTCCATCCAGAGATGAGATCAGGAAGACAATCATTAGCTATCTCTTCAATCGTCTTTGCTGCAAAAAGTCTGCATTTCTGAACAGCCACCCGCTCATCTGCACTCAAACTGGCAAAAGGACATCGTCGGAGTGCCGTACTCAACAAGACCGGGCGATGTAGAATGATGCGGATGTTCTGGAAGCGCCACTTCATGACAAACCGGACACGGCGGAGGAAGTCGGGACACGGCTCCGTCATGCTGTGAAGAATCGTAGGAAGCTCCTCGTGCCACTTGACGAGCTCGCCATCGTAAGCAGCCGTCTCAGACGGAGTGAGCAGTGGAGATTCCACGAGGCGGTCCTGGATGCGGGTGGCGATTTTGCAGAACTCAGAGGCGTGGATTAGAGGCAGTACCTTTAGCTGTTCGATATACTGTGGCGTGTTTGGTGAAGGGAGAACGTGCGCCTGGAAGAGTTGTTAGCATGGCATTCGGTGCTTCTTGCATGCGCATGATTCAACCTACCGGATTCGTGACCTGGCCCGGGGGGAGGACGGTAATAGAAGGCCCCATCCTCCCCAACGACGGTCTGCCCGTCGTAGTTGAAGCCCAGGCATCCAGACAGAATAGACTCCACCAGATGCGCCTCCGCATCTCCGGCGATATCGAGTCATCCTCTTCTGGCGCTGTGACGTTCAGATGCCGATTAATGTCATTCTTGTCCGAGTACTCTCGGTGCAGTCCGAGTGCCGTGGCCATTCGCAAAGTACCGCCCATAAGCGAATGCGCCTCGTTTGGTCGGTTCAGATAGTGCATATAGTACCCGCTCATGATGGCTAGCGCTTGGAGCACTTCCAGGTTTCCACTGCCGAAGGATTCGAGACTCAGATGTTGTCGTGAGCGGTTGAAATAGACGTAGTGGACCTCGTTGTCCGCCGTCGACGATGCCAGCGATCCGAGGGCGAAAACCATGTTCAGAAGTGCGAGCCATGGCGAATCCTTTCTGTCGCCGTGGTAGTACGTGGTCCAGAACTTGCGCTCGTCGACCATGGGGAAGAAGAGGTGCACGCGCTCAAAGTAGCTCTTGATGAGTTCCTGGCCCTGCGCAGGAGACGGCAGTGCTTGCGGGTCGTCATCTGCAAGCTCAGGGGGTGGCGAGCCAGCTCGACTTGGGAGTGCCGTATCTTGTGCATTGTGTGCAATCAGGGGCTTGGCCTGGGGCGCACAGCGTACAATGACTTTAAGAGCGGCTGTGATTGATGAGATTCCAACGTAGGAAGACAGGCGGTCCACAGACATGGAGAGGCCGTTCACGTCGTCGGAGATGCCCTGCACTCTGACCAGGTGTTTGCGGGCCTCGTCCCAGTACGGATCCTCTGCGGGAGCCTGCTCGAGCGCTTCAAGACTGTCAGTGCCGTCGGAGCCGTGGGCGATTTCTGAAATGCTCTGCGTCGGCCCAGTGGAGGGAGACGTTGTTGAAGTGGTTGCTGGGATCGACAGTGCCAGTTCCAGGAGCTCCTCGCGCTGCATGCTCAGCAGCGTGTCGATGTCCTTGGTGGGATACAGCTTGTTTAGTATGGCTCTGTACTGCTCAATGTTGTTGGACAGCTTGTCGACCAGCCTGATGTTCGTTCAGCACACGTCGGCCCCCAAAGGGGGCAAATAGCTTACTTCCTGCTTGGGACCACTCGCTGCGCCGGCTTGGAGTACCCGCACGCCTCGGGATGCTGGTACCACTGGCACTGTCCGCACGGCTGGGTGCCGTCGCAGCGGATCTTGCGCCGCCTGCACTCAACACAGGCATTGCTCGTGGATATCCGTCTGGAGCCCGTTGCGCGGGCGGGCTTGTTGGAATTCGCATCGCCCTCGGCGCCCTGCTGCAGGCCGACGGAGGACTGGAAGGTGTGGAACATGGTGCTCCACAGTGCGCGCCGCGGCTCTCTGTACCAACACTAACTAACAGGAGGGGGATATCTGGGGGCCCGACCGCTCAGTGTCACCATGTGTCTGGCAGGCATAAACGCTGTCGATAGGCCCAGCACGGGAATGCGACGGCTCACAGGAAGACGGCGGAGAGCAGAGGGCAGCGGACGGGAATCGGGCCTGGGGAAAGAGAAGAGAAGGGACTGGCCGCACAGCAAGGCTGATATAGAGCAGACACAATGTGGAGCACACCAGCAGATGCACACGCCCGTCCTTTTTCCCTCTTTTCAGGCTGCAGATTACCACGCTGCAATGTCGTCGGTCGCCATGGTCTGTCTGGCTGCTGCTGCACTCCAGAGTGCGCTGGATGGCCCAGTACTCGCCGGCTTGCCCCCCGCATTATAAAAACCCCGGATGATAGGGTCTTGTCGCGCGGTCAGGGCCAGGGAGAGGCGACCGTTGGGACGGTTGGAATCAAGCAGCACCGCAGACAGCAGCAAGCGAGATTGACACGTTCGAGAAGGTGCGCTCCCGGCTTCGACTCGGGCGGTGCGCAGAGCGCCCTGCACGCCTGCACGCCTGTAGGCCTACCCGCGCCTACTGCACGCCCGTTGCACGCCCGTTGCACGCGGATCATACTGGACCAGCGCGCAGCCAGTGTCCCTATGCGTGGCCTGGCCGTGAAGCGTGCACACTGTCCCGCGCGACAATGCCCACTGCAAAATGCTCCAGCGCGGCCGCCGGGGGCCCGTCGCAGCGCCAGGACAGCCTTGCGGACATCGCTCCCGTCTGCCGACAGCTAGATGCCACCGCTTCCAGGGCCCGGGTTCGCTGCTCACCATGCTCATATCCATCTGGTCTGCGCTGCTGCAACCCGCACACGGTGCCCACGGCCAAACACGAACGCTACTTGCGCACCCTCGCGCTGGACGACTGAGCTTTTAATTTGTTCTCTTCAGGCAGCGGCGCGCATTGGCTGGCTGTGACGCTCCCAGACAGCGCGCCCATTTCGGCCTTTTCAATATCATGCCAGGCACCTTAATGACGGCCCTATACCACCCTCACATATACCCCCCCGCCAATATCCTCGCCCACTGACCGACTTCACCCATACCCTGTCTTATAACGCAATCCGCCAGCCCTCCTCGTCCACCAGCCCCGGACTCCCAGCGTCAGATCACCGCAACACCTGCAGGCCCAGAGCGCCCGCGTGCAACCCCCATCGCCGCGCAGCAGCACAACAGCGTTTCTTCCAACGCGATGCATCTTGCGCCGGCCATCGCAAGTCCGTCGGTCAGCCTGCAGTCTCCGCCTCCTGTTTCCTGCTTCCGCCTCGTCCGTCCAACGCAGCGATGCGGCACTGCATCAGCGCCCTCATGTGAGTCTGCGCATCAACTTCTGCCCAGATAGGTCCACTTGAGAGGTGCATGCTCTGCGGCGAGCCCCCTCACCTTGATGGTCTGCTCGTCGCCGGGAACGACTGGACGTCGAGTTAGCTCTGTTGCATTCCTTATTTGCCTATTATACGTACCATCGATGGCACTGTCATGTACGAGCACGCCGGCCCTCTCCTCAAACACTAGGCCTTTGGTCGGCTTGCGTGCCTTGACCGCTATCGTGTTGCCACTGGGCGTGACTTCCAGGCCACGGTCCTCGAAGCTGAGGTACTTGAGCGGCTGCGGCCAGTCGACATCGCGTGAGACTATTTCTCCGCCGATCCAGATCCGTGCCGCCAATACGTGCGGCTCCTCGTTAACGTTATCGATGGTGCCTGAGAAGACATCCGTTGTGCCGTTTGCTACGATTTTGATATCGCTCTTGACCACGGCTTCCTTAATCTCTTCCCCTGTTGCGATAGATATATATCGGAGTTCAACAGTGCCGGTGAGCTCGGTTGGTTGGTTGCTAGCCACCCACAGCTCGTAATCGCTGGTCTTCGGGACACGGGCATGAACCACACTCCAGTCATGATGAGCTCGCTTGACTGCGACAGCAACCGGTGCGAGCACTCTTCTCATAGCATAGTAGGCTGGCTTCTTGCGCTGAAAGTAATCCACAATCGACCACGATGTGACGGGCCAACAGTCATTGAGCTGCCAGACCAATGCACCTCCGCAAAAGCGTTTCTGGCCCCACTGCCTGCGCCATCCACGATATCCGAACATCAAGGCCTCGGCTTGCGAGAGTTGCGTCAAGTGGATAAATGCCTGCCGGGTCCCTGGGTTAATACGCGTATTATAATTAACGACTAGCGAATATCACCACGTACCTCGAGATCGGTCTGCGTTCGGAAATTCTCCACCAAGTATGTTGCAATCCTGCGCTCATGGCCGTCTGCCTTATTGTGAAAGTCGAGCATATGCGACTGCGGATATAGCTGACTCGGATCCGTGCAATAATACTCGATAGTTTGAATATGGGGGAATGCCTCCATGCCGAACTCGCTGTTGAATCGCCCGCCAAGGGTATCAAATATCTGATACTTTTCCTGCGTTCCATGCCAAACTAGACGATATTGTTAGCTCCCTAATTCATTAACAATTTACAAAATCATGGGTCGTCGTACCGTTCCATTGGTGCATATCACCCACTGTAGTGTTCGATGTTCTCAACCCGTCACCCCAAGGACTTCCTGGATGGTACGGCACATGAGGACTCTCTTGATCAACGACTTCGGGCAGCAGCTACACGGAGATCCTTCGTCAGGGCGGCTGAACAGCGGATGAGGGCGATGCAGCGTAAGCGCTTACCTTTTCGTAAATGAATCTTGCAGGAAAATTGGTTTTCAGCCAGTTCTCCGGGTTTTTGTCCTCATAATCGTACGTTAGGCCGAATTGCTCTTGGACTTGGTAGTCTTCGTTATTGCCGGCGTAGATCACTATCGAAGGGTGATGCCGCAGCCTGCCGACATTGGCGACGCACTCTGCGCGGATCGAATCGAGAATCTCGGGAAAGGCTGGGTAGTTGCCGCAACCGAACATGAAATCTTGCCATACAAGCACTCCAAGCTCGTCGCAAAGGTCGTAGAACACGTCTTCCTCCCATATGCCTCCGCCCCATATTCTGCCTTGTGGGTCAGTGGACTGCCAACGGCTTACACGCCGTCGTGCATGGCTACGTACCGAATCATAACCTGGTAGCCATCCACCATCATCTCTATCCACTTACGGTACTTCTCCGCGGTAACCCTTGGGGTAAAAGAATCGGCAGGAATCCAATCGGAGCCGCCGCAGAAAACATCAACACCATTAATACGAAAGAAGAAGGTCTTCCCTATCTCGTCCGGCTCTTGAACAAGTTCACCCTTCCGAAAACCGGTGCGTCGGGAGGCCTGATGCAAGTTAATGTCGTCCGCTGACACCGTTGCAGTCACTTTGTACAGAGGTTGCTCGCCATATCCGTGCGGATACCACAACCTGGGCTCGTTCACGTGAAATTGGACCTTGGCGACGCCGCTGCTGACATCTGCAGATTCCTTGAAAACTAGCTCTTCCCCGCTGTGCACTTCAAACGCAACTTTCTGGCCAGATTGACCGTCCACTTTGGCACTGATCACGCCGCTGACCGTTTGGAGCTTATCACCCAGCTCGTAGTCGATTCGCAGGTCCGAGATCCGGGCTTGGTATGTTTCCAGTCGCACAGGACGCCATGGACCACTGGTGTTGAGAACAGGACCCCAGTCCCACCCCCTTGCTCTCGATTAGCATATCGAGCGAATGGCAGGAGGAGACTGAACTGACCAGTGGTATTGAGCCTTCCGCACCGCAAGCCGAGACATGTCACCATTGAAGCCAACCCACGTGTGCTCGGGATGTGCGTCTTTGATCTCAATTGCTCGCAGTCTTGCCGAAGCAAAGGCAATGGCCAGAAGGTTTTCTGAGCCAGCCTTCAGCTTCTGGGTGACGTCGACACGGTGCGGGACAAACATGTTGTCGCTTTCGAGGATGACTTCACCATTGAGGGTGACGGTAGCAAACGTGTCCAAGCCATCAAAGGCCAGCACGGTGACAGTGCCATCCTGAGGGACACCCACGTCTGGGAGGGTGACTTTGTAGGTCCACTCCTTATCGGCGACCCATTCAGCCTCGAGCTCGTTGAAGCCCAAAAAGGGGTCTGGGATTCTATGCGTCGAGTGCCGTCAGTCATGCCTTTAACAAAAGTTCCAAATACCCCCCCACAGGCGATGACGTACATTCCATGGTCGATGAGATCCAGATGGACATTGGTCGGGACTCTTGCAACAGACAGCCACGCGTCGTCTGCGGTGTTGTCGGCCTGCTTGAAACTCCAGCCCTGGGCGAGGTCGTGGACAGCCAAGGCTTGCGGCATGGCGGTGGAGGGAGAGGTGTACTCGCACAGGTGCCGTACTCGGCAATGCTCGGGACCAGCAGATGGAGCTCGCTCAACCGGGGACGAGCGACGACGGGGGCGGCGAGCAGCGCCTTTTCTACCCCGATCTCGTCTCGTCCTCTTCTTCAGTCCCGCACATATAGCGCAATAATTAGATGGACGTCCGACGCGGCAGCAACGCCGTCTACCTTGGCCGGAGCAGATGAGGCCGTTCGTGCTCGCTCCTGATAGTATTGTAGCACCGCCAGCTAGGGAGCTGGGTACCTGGAAAAGGAGCACGTCGGGCCAGGTCCGTTTCCAAGACGGTTAGTAGGGCAGGCGGCGAGGTGGAGTCGTCGGAAAATAAGGCAAGGCCCAGCCGCGGAAAGAGGACCACGCGCCGTGGGAGCGGTGTAAGAGACGCGGAAATGCCTCGACGAGGACGGGGCAGCGCTCTCCGTGA
The DNA here is from genome assembly GCA_010015725.1 of Amniculicola lignicola CBS 123094. Classification (NCBI taxonomy): domain Eukaryota; kingdom Fungi; phylum Ascomycota; class Dothideomycetes; order Pleosporales; family Amniculicolaceae; genus Amniculicola; species Amniculicola lignicola. Next base: position 175,384 of record ML977634.1, on the reverse strand, counting down.
CAGAGACCGGCCGATGAGGCGGCTGTCAATGGCCCGGTGCAATGGTTAGATGCGAGGGATGTGAAGCGTGCGCGCGATGGCGGACAGCCACGCGCGCAGTTCGCGGCATCAAATCACCAACTTCCTCACGCCGCTCCCCGCTCGTCGCAGGCTCGTCGCAGGCTCGTCACAGGCTCGCCGGCCGCCGTGCCCGCCAATCGCCGCCGCCCGTCGAGCATTTCTAGAAGCCGTCGCCAGCAGATTGGCTTCCAGCGTAGTACCAACATATTGATCTTGCAGCACATGCCCGCCTGGGGGACGAGCCCCTCCACCCCCACGCGGGATACTCGGCCGCCCAAAGAGGCAATTTGCGCAGCCTCGTGCGATCCTGCCTCCGCCATCATATATGCCAGGAAGACGTTGCGCGCAGGGCTCCATCCATCACAAGACGTGTGGTCCCGCTCCTGCTTGTCTCACCGCCGTCGACGACCCGGCAATTCGGATTATTCAGACAGACGCAGAGCCACTGGATACATGCCCTCTCGACGTCGCGCTGATGGCAACGACGGCGGGTGCAGCTGCGTGCGTATGCATGCTGCACAGGCTCCCGCTTCCCGTACCCATGGGCCATGTGTTCAGCGATCAGCATGGCGGAAGTACCTCCCTCTCTTTGTACCGTTGTACCTTATCGGCACATCTTCTTTGATTGAGGGCCGTCATCATGCGGCAATGATGCAATTGCAGAAGTACCGAGACTCGCAGCATGTTCACCATGCAACAACACGTCTTCCTCTCGTGTGAGAATTTACTATATAGAGTGCTTTCCGTGTCTGGTGACCTCGTCTATCTTTGTGCCATTGAAGTCTCCATGTATATTTTCGTTACACGGTTCCACAACTTAAATGAATGATGCATTATTGCAGACGAAAGGGCAGTTATCTCTAGCTACGCAACCATGCCAAAGCCATGCTCAACCACATCCAAGCCCAATCTCCACCCACCCAACTCCCCCCACCCCACCCAGCAGTTCTCACGACAAACGCCGACAAACTCAAATTCCCGCCGCATAACCCAGGACGCATGCAACCACGGCCATGGCTACCACGAGGACGGTACCATCCAATCGGAAGCTCCGCGTCGCACCACTCCTGCGGAACACGTCCGCCGTGCTTCGTTTCGACCTTTTAGATTGGTCGTTGTTTTTCGAAACCTTTCCCTGTTCGGCCAGTTGATGCAACTTCTCAGTCTCCGTTGCCAAAATGTTGGTTGACCGAGCTCCGGGACAAAAGACTACCTCGAAGCCGGCACCGGAGGGGATGATAAAAGTGGATGTTTGGTCGTCGAAAGCTATAGTGACATTTTCAGCACGAGACACGCAGACGATATAATACGGGGAAGAGCCTACCATAGCTGTAAGCATCAGGGCAGACGGCCTTGACTGACTTGGAGTAGTCGCTTGGCTGGCATGAACTCGGCGATCCATGATCTCCAGTGCAGCAGTCTTCGGGTTTATTGTTCTTCGCACAGGCGGAATAGCAGGGATTGAATGCAGGCCTCTGTATGTTATCGTCAGGGTAAGGGTACACGCCGTCACCGGGCTTGTCAGGCGGCTCTTGCTGTAGATCCCAGGGACACCATCTTGAAACTTGGTTGTCGTCGACTTTGTGGTCAAAGGGTAGCGGGTACGAGCTGTTTGTCCTGAGGAAGATCTGATAACCACTGCTGTATGGATCGTATCCTTGCTCTCGTAGGAGGCCTTGGGTTCCTTGACACGATGGATTTGTGAGGTTCGGAGGGATATCGTCCAGAGTGACATTTTCGAGAGGTTGTAGCACTATCGCCATGGGGATGTTGTACCCGTCGACCAATGATATGTCGTAGTATGTATGTCCGTCTCCCGCATCGAGCGTAAACTCTGCAAGAGACACTGGAACATCACCCTGCAGATATTGGTCAGTCCAGAGCGGAGATGCACGCATTATGCAGCTGGTGCATTTCACTTACGCCAACGACGCAATTGAGTATGCCATTACAATCCCCAGTCCGACATGCTCTTCCATGGCCACTTTTTGGGGCCGTCCCTTCGGCATTGAACGAGCAATTGGTCCTGCCCCAAACACGGCCTTGCCAGTCCTCAGATACAGTTTGGTTCTTCATCTCTCCAGGTTCTAGCTTGAAGCCGTTCTCTGGGGGGCCATCGCCAGACTGGGTGGAGATGCCAGGCCACACGGTCTCTGGGCAGTAGTTAGAGACCATCAGCGGCGTAATGGGCAGTTTTCGACGTTGCAGTTTCCGCGGTGCTGCAATGGCCATATGGTTTGCTCCATCTGCAAGCGGTACGGTTGATAACGCAATCAGTGCAGTGCATATACGAACGAGAGACGTGCAGGTCGTAGGATGAAGATGACGCCAGGGCTGGGAGGTGATGAGTTCGGGATGCTGCGCGAAAGTCATGGCCGCGACTATTCGTTGGGGGTTGAGGTTATTCAGTTTGAGCGCGCAGCGGATCCAATGAGGTCTACGTAGAAATAATACTGCTTGAGGGATAAGAGAAGCGCACAGGGTCACCCAGGCGTCGTGTTTAAACAGGTAGATGATGTGAGCAGCAGGGTAGGTGGGAGTATCAAGGTATGCCGACAACCAGTGTCCTGGTCACCAAGAATCAAGGAAACCATCACAGCCAAGGCCGATCACTGTCGAAGTGAGCAGTTGCAGTTGCAATCTTGGAAGCCAGCACTGCCCATGCCTCTGAAATGTGACGCCATTGGTGCCTGCCAAGCCCGATGTCAAGATCAGGGTCTAACGGTTATGCCAGCCAATCATCGACATTCACCCTCACACATCCAAAACAGCGCAACCGCTGGAGCCACGACTATGAAACACCATCTCCAACTGAAGTCACATCGCAAAATAGCACCTGAGTTTTGTACATGGAAATAGTATATTGAATTAGTGCCTAGTTCTATGATGGGCTGTACATGCACCGGTCATCTTTAGGTCGGAGGAATAATAAGTAACAAAAAAAAACGCCCCCAACTATAATAAAGTCCAAGAATTCTTGATACCGACTGCAAAGGCAAGTCGGCGTAGCGAAGTGGTATCACAAGAACAAGCACCGTCTCTTTTACGTACACCGCCTCGACATGCGCATGTCTCTCTAAATTCAAACTTGACTGTCAGGTCGAGCATGGTATTCTACAAGATGAGGAATGCAGCGAGACCTCCCAGTCCGAGCCCGAAGAAGGATTGCCGGGCGAGGTTGCCAGGAGCGGCGGCAACACTGTTCTGGAGGGGTCCAGTTGACGTTGTGGTGGAAGCGGCACCGGAGACGGTCGCAGAGGCGACAAAGCCGGAAGATTGAGGAGCGCCGGGTGCGACAGAAGAAACCGCCGGGCTTCCACCGCTGGCTTGACCAGGAGAGAGATTCTCGAGGGCAACCGCGGCAAGAGCGGTAAAGCCCTCCATGGTCTTGTTGCCAGTAGCAGGACTGTCATACAGGTCAGTAAATATTCAAAAGCTTGAGTTGGAAAGCAACATACGCATTAATGGCACCAACCATGCCGCTCTGGCAATGTTTGCCTTGGGAGCAGTAGAACCAAACGGGCTTCGAGTCCATGACGCGGATAGTATAGGTCAAGGTGTCGACCTTACCAGTGGCGTTACCAGCAGCCGCAGACACGGGCATGAAACCAGAGAAGAAGGCGTCGGTCTTGTTGGCCAGGATATTCTGGATCGGGATACACGGGTTGTCGAAAGTGGACTGGACCACGGAGTGATTCTATTTAGACAATCAGTGACATGAAATCATAATCATGCACTTGAAAACGTACCTTGGGGTTGAACTGGAACTGGACGAGGTCTCCTGGTGCTGCTACAATGTTGTTGGGGGCAAAGATGAGCTCGCCAGCCGGGCCACCAACTTGAATTACGTGCGTATTAACTGTTGCTTCTCCAGAGGCCACTGCTGCCGCCGCGGATGTTGAGGCTACCGCCTCATGGTAGGTCGGCGCTACGTATAGGGTTTCTGATGCTGCGATTACCGGACTGGCCACGACTTCGTGGACGACCGAGGTGGCAACGACGTGGGCGACTGAACTGACTGCGACGTGGGCGACTGAACTGGCAGCTACCTCATAGACAGCGGAACTGACCATTTGCACTGCCTGGTGTGCTGGCGGAGAACTGGCTACGACCACATGGGCAGCAGAAGTGGCAACGACAACGTGGGCGGCAGAAGTGGCAACAACAACGTGGGCGGCGGAAGTAGCAGCGACCTCATGAGCGGCGGAACTGACCATCTGCATTGCCTGGTGTGCTGGCGGAGAACTGGCTACGACAACGTGGGCGACCGAACTGACTACCGCCTGGTGTGCTGGTGCTGAATAGGCTACTGCCTCGTATGGGTGTGTGGAGGCTGCTGAGAGACCGAGCAGCGCGGCGCCGACAAAAGATGTGGTGAAATACATTTTGGATATACTTGTTTGACGAAAAGAAGGACTTGTGATTACAGTAAAGACCAGCTTGGAGATGCGTAAGAACGTCTAGCGCTCGAAGCTGGACTAGCCAGGAGAAATTAAGAAGAGAAGGTAAGAGACCGTAAGTGAACTGAAGTGAAAGACGGAAAGAAATCAAACAAGTATGAAGTGCAGTGGAGAAGAAAAGTCGAGCCTGACCCGAGGGCTATAGGAACTCTTAAGGCATGAAGAGCAGTGCGGAATGGTGGTTAGTGCGTCGTTGCGGCGACACAGGCGTGGCGGTTAGGACACTTCCGAAGCATGAGAATACAACCTGCGACATGTCAGAACCTTTTCGTGCTTCAGCCTCCTGTTCGGTTGCTGGGGCCCCGAGACGTGAGGCGTGTAGGGGTGGCTCCGCAGACCCATGGCTTCGCGCCGAGGCTCCTGTCGCATACGTATAATATTACATTCAGAAGATGCAGAAAGAATCAATTAGATTGACTGCTTCTTCACATCCACAGTCGAACATCTGGCGGCGCGAGACGGTCACAAAGATTGAATGTTTAAGGGTTGCTGGAGGTTCGGCTCAGGTGTTGAGGTTCCGAGGCACTCCTTGTTTGGTCCGCGTTTGAGGGTTGCTTCAGGGCCGTGCCCCCATCACTCTGCATCGGCAACGCCAACACCGACTCCGCAAGCTGGTCGGAATCTGTTGTTTGCGAGATTGAATAGTTCCCTTATTTCAGGTGTCGAGCCGCTTTTTGCCTTGGTACCGGTCTTGGGAGCCTCAGATCCCGCACCTTGAACCAGAGGACTGTAGCAGCCACAACCCCCGAAAAGGCCTCCAATCTCAGAAAATACGCGTGCCGCGGGTGTTGTCATTACTTCATCTTTCATTTCATTCGGTTCATGCCTTCCTAACGTATTGGGCGGGAGTTTTGAGTCACGTGTTGTTGTCATCCACGCTTCCCACCCGTATGGAATCAAATGTCCCGGTTTCCAAGACCTTGACGTCCTTGAGGCCCGATATTGGTGAACCTCCAAATACCAAACGTCATAAGAAACATTGTTCCACTCAGTTTCCAAGGCTAGTCAGTGCCACGAGGTCGTCAATCGTGTTATGCTGAGCCTCTTGCTTCTAATCTTGGTGCAGCATGCGCCTCAGTTCGAACTCGCCTCCCTCGCCGTCTCTGCCACAGAGAGCTCAAAAATCCAGTACTAGCTTAGGCGCCAGTTTCTCCAGATCCTCTACCTGCAAAAATCCATCGTCATCCCCCGTCTTCTCCTTGTCATAGTGCGCACGTGCTATCGCCTCCCTCACAAAGGTATCAATATACATTGCGAACAGATCAAAGGCACCCTGGTTGATCTTCATACTCTGGTCCTCGAAGCCTTCGTAGAGGAGTCGTGACAGTAGTTTTTTGGGCACAAGTTCTTTTGGGGGTTGCAGATTGCTAACGTCCGGCGCATCTTCCATCTCCTCGTCGCCTTCAGAGGCGGAAGGGTCATCGTCGGCGCCGACATCGTCGTCTGAAGAGGAAATCAAGGTGGGTATGTTGATAGAGTTGCGCGGCGGGGGGGCTGCGTTCTTCGCCGGGACGCGCTTGGTGGTTGTGTTGGTGGTCTGGCTGTTGGACCTGATCGGGCGCGGGGGCTTGAAGGCCGGTCCTTTGCGCTGGCTGGCATTGGTAGCTTTAGGCGGCATTGTGGTTGAGGCTGTTCTTTGTTGGATGTTTGGTCGATGTGGGTGCGGGTAGCAGAGAAAGGTGTTGTTGACATGGTGCTTGGTGGGGAGCGCGCGCCATCACATGCTTACGCGATGTCCCACACACGTTCTTTTCCTATGGATCGCCAGGCATTGAACTCGAACGACACATAGGACTGACACCCCAGCATACACTAGTGTGAAATATTTCGCTCAAGAATAAGGTAAGTTGTGTTCATTTGACAAATAATCTCACGCTTAGCAGTCTGATATCTGGTTCATGTCTGTTCACGATGAGTGCACACCGTCACACAAGCTCTGTGGATAGGTGGACATATTACTCCAGATTAGGCTTCATGGCTCCATGAAGCCGGCTGGGTGGAAGATTTGTGTCTACTCCGAGTGCACAACAGGCGGCAATCGTACCACAGCGATTTGAAAAACTTGGTGGAACCCTTCGACAGGCCTCCAGATACTACAGTGGCAACTATGGGCGGTTTCATTTTTACCACGCAGTTTTCCCCACAAGCACAGAGGAGAAATGGACGGCCAACCACTTAAATTGGGGTTAATATTTTGTGCATGCAGAGCCGTTCAGTCCCACGTCGCACTGCGTCCGTAGCAACATCGAAGGTGGTCAAATGAGGCATGACATGCGTCGGCTCGATAGGGAACACGGTGCAATGATGAGGCAAAGTACCGTGGGACTGGGTGTGTGCTGGGACTTCTGGAATACGGGCTTGTTGAAGCGTTAGACTACGGTGTTGCTTTACGTCCGAAATTGAGCTTCAATATCGTTTTGCCTGAGTCCCGCTGCCAACGCCATCGCCAACCTCTGTCAAAAGATGCCCCGCGCACAGCGTTTATTAACTACCACTAATTCAGCAACCCCAAGTCCTTGAGCGTGTCCGAGATGCGAATCTAGCGGCGATCTCCAATGATACACGACAGACCCAAGCGCGGTTGGCAGATCTCGCCAGTTGAACGGCGGGGGCAAGGCGGGCTTGGGGGAGCACCGGGTGCCAGTCTGATATGTTGCTGTCCCCTGTTCGGCTTGCTGCCGAGTATGGGGTTGCACGTGAAGCAGTCCGGATTCCGGAAACCTGCGGTGGTAGATGACCGCAGGGCGGCCAGGTTGTGCGAGGGTGGCAGGATGCTCGTTCGAGCAGGTAGCATTGGCACTGGGCAGCATCCATTCAGGGGGATTTCTAGCGATTGCATCCCTATTAAGAGGTCTACACGGAGAATGACAGGGCGCAGAGATAGGAAAAGAAGCGTAGAAAAACGTGTAAGTTTGGGCGATAAAGTGGAGCAGGAGACGCTGCAGCGCAACGCTAACAAAATAGACAGCACGCGCTCGTTTCTGTGCAGAGTATCGCGGGAGAGTCGCGCGAGCGATGGGAATAGCCTTTGGGCCAAGAACAGTTTAACTTCCCAGATGGTCGCGTGTCATGCAGGCGTGTAGAGTATGCTCTGGAGTTGGCGCGCGCATGGATGTGCCTTTTTTCCTTCAACACGCTGGGCAGCGTCGACGGAAAATGGATGGGATTGATAGAGCTGAGCCGGCAACAGCGCAGAAGTCGATAGGGGTGGGCCCTCTTTCGCCGCAAGGCTGCTAAGCGATCTGGATCCGGGACTGTACATCGGGCTGGCAACAGCGTTCTGCACTTGCGCATGCGGGCGAATATGCTTTTGTCTGAGAGGTCGTCGCCTGGCTGAGACTTCTCTAGCAGCTGCGTGCTGGAGCGGCCGAAGGTTTGGGGGGCATGTGGCTCGAACTGGGCTGGCGGCGTCTTTTAGACGCTCGATTCAGCAAGCCACCCCGTCCCAACGCAGATAGGGCCCGCGGAGCCTACGACACAGCTTGCTATGTGCATCGCCAGCGCGCGCTCGCCGACATCACCTGCGCTGCTGCTCGCGGTGCGTGGCGTCTGGGCCGCACCACCGACCCTGGGCTACCTTTCCCACTGGCGGCCAGAGCCAACCAGTGCACCCCAATATACTATAGCGATCGCATCGAAGCCCCAACAGCTTGAGCAACCTTTCTCCCTATGCACTTGCCCGGCAGTCCGTCCTGTGCCCCGGAACACGTGCAGGAGCCGCAGTACCGCAGCACCGCAGTATTTACTCGACCGTCCCCCTGCATTCCTTGAAGCTCGAAATCCATGAATAAATAGCTGCTCCAGAGCCTCCGCCTCCACCACGTCTGTTCGCACCCCGCAGTTGGCTTGAACGCAGCCTGCTACTGGACACCAGCACACTCACGCTTGCCGGGCTGATAAGAGCTCCCACTGCGAGCCACTCGACTCGTTGGCGTCTGCATGCCCTGCGGCTACACCTCGTCCTTTATTCATATCTAAGCACGGCGATCCTCTCCAAACCTGCCGCCAGCATGCCGCACTCTCTGTCCAACAATTCGAGCGCAACGCGGTCGCGGCCATCGTCGACGTCGACCAACCCGCCCACTGCGTTTCCTCGCGAGGCCGGAGCCACGCTGCTGGTGCCCGAGAGTGGTGAAGACCAACTGTCGCCCTTGAGCTCCACATTTTCCTTTGACTCGTCGCCCAAGCCGGTGCAGGACGTCGCGCACGGCATGCCGATGGACGATGCATGGCGGCAGACCGTGAGTTGACCGATGCCCAGAGATGTGCCCATGACTGACAGCCTCCAGGCCCGCCGGCCGAGCGCACAGCAGTTCTTCATGGAGCAGTTCGGCATCAGGGACGAGATGACGATGGTGCGGGACCGTGTGACCAAAGATGCACCCATCGTCGCAGAGCTGCGGACCAACGTCATTGTATGTAGCCCTTCCCCCGCCGCACCGCATCGGCGTTGACAGCTTGCAGATCAAAGACGAGTACACGTTGGTCATCGACTTGTCCCAGCATCTGTCGCAGCGTTATCAGCGACCCGAATCCTCCATCATGATTGTCGTCAACCACTCGGCGTGTCTGCTTCTCGGTGGTTCGTTCGAGCCCACCTATGTGCTCACCATCTCAGCACTTCCGAACCAGGTCAAGCCGGCCACTAACAAGCGCAATGCGGCCCTTACCCAGAACTTCCTGCACGAGGCTATCGGCGTCGCCCCCGAGCGCGGCATCATGAAGTTCGTCGCCATCCCGGAAGAGTGCCTCGCCATTGGCGGAGAGACAATCCTTGGCGAAATTGAGCGGCTCGAGCGCAAGCCATCCGACGATTCAGGCGGCAGGCGTAGGAGTACAAAGAAGTCCATAGTGACCAAAGCAAAATCGTCTGCCCAGCTCTCCCGTGACTCTTCTCGCGCACAGCAGACGTCTAATATCCCTCATCCGGAGCCAAGATCTTTCGATTCAGGTGTCGCCGTCAACGACAAAACCGACGATCAGCTGGCGCCCCTCTCGACTATGGAAGGTAGCCTTAACCGCAAGGCCTCGCGCACCCCCCAAAGTCTCCATGAGAACAACGGCAATACTGCCTCAATGAACGACCTGGTCCCCCCCCCAATTCCCGAAGAGAACTCCCCGATTGGCCTTGGCAAACGCAAGTCCTTGCTCACCATCTTCAAGCGATAAGTATCCCATCGGACCCCTCTCGCTCGTGTATCCGAGGAAGTGGCCAAACATACTCTTGCCTTTCGGTCCGCCACCAATCCATTGTCTCGGATTTCGCGAGGTCCCGGTCTATTAATCCGTGTCCATTCTTCGTCTGCAGAATTGTTTGCACAAAAGAAAGCACTTTGGAGCGTTGACTTGGAGCAACTGTCGAGGGCTTGGTTGCTCTGAACACGAGCGTTTACCCAACTCGCACATATCACCCAACCCGCTACATGTCACCGACCACGGGCAGAACTCTCCTTTTTAGCATAAGACACCAGCACCACTGTTTTCACTATTCTTTGTTGGTTATCGGGATCGGGCGGAACATTCAAAATTGTGGCATTTGTCTGATTGCATGTGAGAATTGCATTCATGGTGTTCTTGGCATTGTGAGGCGTCGTTTCTTCTTCTTTTTTGGTAGTTGGTCGGTTTCGCGGCTGGAGCCGCAGACAGAAACTCATACTGTAATGGAGCATCACATGATATCAGAGGTTCTTTTGTGATATACCCAGTTCGATTAGGAAGCAACTGTTTCCCTGTCCTGTCCTTTGCTTTTTGTTGTGGACGTGGAGATGGAGGATGGCTATGATGGGCGTCGGTTGGCGTATATGGCCCGAAGCGACGACGACCGCTGGTAGTTGATAGGAAACTAGGCACTCTAAAATTCAGCCACCCAACAATAAGAAGCGAAATGGTAACGCATAAATTGACATATACAACCCCCTATTACTCTATACCACCCCCCCAAATCTAAGTCGGAATATTTAGACTTGCTAGGAAAACTGTATCGTTCACAAATAGAGTTAAGAACTTAGCGTTTTCGGCCAAAGCATACGCCCACTCCTCAGCCATCATTACCGAATGCCTAAAAACTACGTTTGGATCTACACACTAAACAACACATCTCAAGACCAAGATCACGGCCACGGCCACTCCGTCTCCCCCCCATTCCAGACATGCACTCATGTCCATTTCCCTCCCCATTCACCACATCCAGACTCCTTTAGCAGCAAGATTTATGCACTGTTCCCCACTGGCCAGCAAGTGCCAATTCAGTCCAAGAATGAAACATGGAAATTCCCAAAGGACTTCTTTCACGGTGTAGCGATGCTGCCTACCAAATTGAAGGAGGTGTGAAAGTTGAGGTAAGAGGTCCAAGTATCTGGGATGCCCTAGCCCATCGAGTGCCTAACTACGTTCTGAGGTCGTTGTTAATGAAACAGGAGACATTGCGGATAACACCTATTACCAGTACAAAGAAGGCGCCTCCAGACTTCCACGTAATCTAGCTCTCATTAATCCCCCATCCAGGTGGTGATTCTGGGTGACTATCTACACTATATTTGTTGATCCGTCTGCCATCACCTGTAACATGTTTGAAGTCTTAGGGAAAAGTAGAATGGATTGAAGGCCTTCGGGTGTGGATCTACCTATCGCGAGTGGAAAGAAGACGTAGAAACAATATCGGACCTCCAAGACTCGTATCAGAAGTGATGTCGCTTAACACGCCCAATATTGCCTCAAGAATGTCTTTGTCCTCCATCTGGACAGATTCTTTCATCCAAAGTGGACTCAACACACGTGACGTCATGCGCACGGTCATTTTGGTCAAAGGCACCTGCAGAAGCGCGACGCGCCGTCACCCAGTCACCTGTTCACCCACGTCGTCACGTCTCTTCACTCCCTATCACATCTCCCAACGGCTCTACGTGGTCACGGCTATCCCACACAACACATCTCATCGGACCATGAGCCTATTGCCCGCGTGTGCGTATTGTGAAGAAAATCTTGGCAGTACAAGACAATAGTTACGCCACTCGACTCGGAAGCGCCTGTGCACAAGACACAATGTAATTCACGGAACCTCGAACTACAAAACCTTCACGTATATTCTTCTGTTGCTGACTCCCCGCTTGACCAACGGGTTCCCCGCCTCACTCGTAACGACATCGAAAGGCAGCCGCGACGCCGCGTAGCTGACGCCACTCTGACTCCAACTTCTATTCATTGAGCCAATATGGATTTTTCGAACGACATTTTTCGGGCTCCCTCAGCAGTTCCTCGCCTTTCCGATGATACCATGAACCACTCCAACTTGGTCATGGCTTGCCGTTTTGGTTGGGCGGCTGGCCCAGAGGACGGCACTCAACCAACCACCTTCGCCACCCAGTCGCCGCCAGCGCAAGATCCTCTGGTTGGCTTCTCGCACGATTCCAGGACGAAGCGTTTTGCGCCATGCCAAGGCCGACTTTACCACCAACTCTCATGCTCTCATCGTGTCCGAACGGACATCGTTGAAGAGTGTGGGCCCAACTGTCTCGATCCCTCAACTGCCCGCTCCACGCTTTCTTTCTACTGCCACGAGTGCCTTGAGAATGAGGCGATGGAAATCTGGAGGAAATGGAAGGCCGAGCTCAATGGTCTTTACCCACCATTAAGCCAGATGGCAAAGCCTCAGTCCGATCAGTGGTATCAGCAATACCGTCAACTCGAGGCAAAGTTCGCCAACGACCGCGCGGCCTACAAGCTAGAGCTCCAAAACAAGACTCGACCTAGCAATGTCTGTTCCGCCCTTGAAGCCAGCCAAGAGGAGAAAGCGTTCGCCGACGAGCTGGATTCCCTTTCGCTAGCTATGGCGTCCTCTAATGACAACACGATTGTCCAGCAACAGGCTCGCAGGGATAGGATTAGTCTTCCCACAGATGCTTCCGAGCAACTTCATTGGAGCCTAACCTCTCTGAACCTTCAGGTATCACCCAACGACGCTACTTCGATCATTCAACATCAACCTCATCTTGACAGGAACAACATTGCAGATGATGCCTCTGAGCAGCTGTCCTGGAATCTGAATACCCTTGCGCTAGATCGGGGTTCTTGTGGAGTCGAATATTCTACGAACGAAAGCAATGGTATCTCATCCACCCCAATTTTCAAACAGGAGGAGCTATGGAGGAAGCCCCGAGGTTGAACCACAATATCTTCTATAACAACCAACTCTGACCCTAACGAAACGGTCGTTGGGTGTGGATTTCCAACTTGTTCTTGAAATTTTGATTTTAGCGCAGTCATACAGCATTGGAGAGGAGTTGCATATGGTATATACCACTGTACAATATCCTCAGGTACGGTCATACGCGAAGGTAGTTTCGCAAGGGATAGAAGTCTACTTTTGGAACCTTTTTAGACTCATACTGGATCTCTCAACCACCAAGAATGGTAGGTGGGTTTCATCTAGACCAATTTAAGTGTTTCACATTCATCTTTCGTGACAGATTTCAAATTATATTCGTTTCGGGCATGTTCGAATGGACTTAGACATTCTGTCTGTTCTTTCAGTGTCTCATATAGCCTCAGAAGTTCTGCCATGTAGGCCTCGTTCTCATTCGAAAGCCCACGGCATTGACAACGCATTCTGAGTTTGCAGCTCACCTGCAAAGAGCGCCTTCTTTAGACCCTCTCATTCGAAATTATTCTACTCACCATTGGGATTGGTTCCAAGGTTGGGTACCAGCACAGTCTCGAGAGGTACACAAAGTTACTACTTCATTACAATGGACACAAGTGGGTATGCGGAAGCTTGCAACCCTGTGCACTATGGTAGGAGTTCGTGGGGCCTTCGTGCGTGTGTGAGCTGATGTTGGCAACGACTTCGACGAAGGGCCGTCTGGAGGCGGATCTGTCTGGCTTGTAGTGTAGATGTTGTAAGTGTAAATACCTAGGTATCTGTATTTGCGCAATCGTTAGAGAAACTGCCAATTCTGTAGCGCGCTAACTAATCAACTGGAAGTAAAGAATAAGGGTTCTTGCTTGAGTAGAGTAATATTTGTTGAAAGTACGCTGCTTGCTTGGGAAGCATTCCTGGTTATGAGTAACACATGATAGATCGACAAGGATACAAGGATACGGTCTCCTGCTTGAGTGAAAGGATGTTTGTTGCAAGTACACTGGTTGCTTGGGAAGCTTTCATGAGCACGTGAACGACTGGTCACGGGTAGCCCGGTGGTATATGAAGGCAGTGCTCCGTGAAGGCCACGATGGAAAAGGAAGTCATTGGTAGTTAAGCGGACTCGATTACCATTGGTCTCGCGATTCTTTCACAAGATCTTAACGCCACGTACCCCGGGTCGTTAACCTTACGGGCTGCACTGCGATCCCACTGTCCGATATTAACACTCTCATTGCCCTAAACTAACATCAAATCTCGAATAATTCATTGACTATGAAGTCTCTCGGCCCTCTCACGGCTTTAGCCATCTTCGCCACCATCTTCATTCCCCAGCTCGCCGCCTCTATACTCCACGTCCGCAACGAGTCTGACATTTCAGGCGCCTTTGCCGTCAGCCAGCTCGGTCTCTTCGAGGAGCTCTCCGTCCACCCCACTATCGTCTCCCGCGATGACATCGACCCCCCAGCCAGTGATGACGCGTGGGAAGCCTTCAAGTGCAAAGGCACCACGCTCTTCTCTATGATGTCCTCCTCCGACCAGGAGGCGGGGCAGCTCCTGGAGCCGCCACGGGACTCTGCGGCGAGCAAATTCACCTCCTTTCCCGATGCGTACAAGAAATGGTTCTGGCATTATTTCGAGTTTGATATGACGGATTTGGGGGAGGGGTATTATGGCATTGCGGATGCGTTGAAGGGTCTGAAAGTCTCGACACAGAAGTCGGATTGGAAGTTTTGGAGGGTTACGCATGGGGATTTGAAGTCGAATTGGAAGATCGATGAACAGAAGTACGATACAGATGGGCGGTCGTATCGTGTAAGTATAGTTTTGAATGTAACGAATAGTGATTTGGTTAACTCACCCTTACCAGGCTACGGGCAGTTCCTTTATCATCCTTGTCAACACCAAAGATGGCAGTGCGTGTGCACCATATCCACGCATCTCTAGTGTATTTAGCTAACCTTCTATCTTCTCAGTCCTTGTCGTAGCCTGGGCCTTCGGCCCTAAAGTCATGGCCGCCCAACGCAACCCCCCCGTAACCACGCTCCCCGACCTCAAACAAACCTCCGACATCGTCTACGGCTGCTGGGCCATGTCCGGTGGCAATGCAAACCTCAACCACATCATCAACTGGGGTATCACCAACAAAGCCACGCAAACCGCTATCGGGCGGATCATGCGAGACTCGCAAATCAGCTATGTCTCACCGTGGCCAGGGATTCAGGTCGCTGCTGACGGCGATGCGGGGAAGGGGCTGTTGGGGACGCCGACGGGGGTGGGCGTGGGTTTTATGTTGGCGCAGCACAAAGATGTTCTTGGGAACAGGACGGTGAAGGGGGTGCGGGTGTTTGAGGGAAACAGCATTGCGTGGGAGCAGAGAACGCCGCCGATGATCTACTGGAGTATCGGGGCGGCATAGATGCTGGAGGTGTGTCTCTTTGGGATAAAATGTATTGATACAGGTACGGTGCTACCTAAATAGGCCTATTCGCTCTTATACGCCCTTCTCATGATCATGTGTGATTTTCAAATGTCCCACCACAGACAAAAGGGAGTTGTCACAGCAGTGGTGTTTACTCAGATATTGGGCAGAGGAATTGGTTCGATTGAGAATCTAGATGCTGTAGCGGAAGACATACTACGATGAGACATTAGTAACACCCATAAGATTGCCGGTCTGCAGTGCGAATGGTGTTGGCTCCAGCCTGCTTATTTACTACGGAAGTGTATTTGGTAAAAGCCAGCGTACGCGAGTTATAGGTGACGAGATTCTGGTCTTCGAAAGTCAACTCTATATCACTATCGGAATCGGAATCGCTAACATCCTCGCTATCTGAATAGATAAAGTCATTTTTCGTTTTCGTTTTCGGTCGTGCAGCTCGCTTGGTGGACCACGAAGCATTAGCCAGTGGATGGTCAGCAGGATCGAGGTCTAGCGGTATGTCTGTTGTGGTAGTGGTAGAGCTCACAACACTCTTTTGTAGATCTGTTCTGAATCGCGTTCATATACTTTCCCATCCCCATTGCTTTCTGTAACAGATAGTTGCGTATATCCTCACTGTAATTGAAGAAACCATTCTCCTCCATTTCATCCAGAGCGTCAAGTCCTGCTGCGACCACGATGTCTGTGAACAACCTTGCCAACTTAGGGTCAGAGCCTGGGAGGGAGTCGAGGATTCCTGGCTTGAAATTGACCAAATCAATTGGCCAGTAGTCGTCGTAATCCGTACTTCGGACAAGGCCGGGCTGCGCTTCGCAGTTCTCTTGATGCAGATGAGAAAATGCCATATCGCGGACGTGCGGGGTGCCCATCACAATGGCAAAGTTGATGAGCTCGATAAGCCGATCAATTGACCAGGAGATTTGATTATAACAGATCTCTCGGGAGCTTGTATCGAATTGGTCTCCCTTCCCAAGTTGGTTAACGCCAATGGACTGGGTGGGCAGCTCGGTCCTCGGTGTCGGCGATATGCGCGAATTGAAGGCAATAACTGTATCCATGGATTATCCATTTTAGGAGAGAGTATCCTTGTCAGGATGGCGCTTCAGCTCTTCGCGAACACAGGATGAATATTTCACGAGTGCAACTCAAGAGACAACAGGGCGGTTAGGATAGGAGCGCGGAGCCTTGTCAAAGGTGTTGACTGGGTCGGACTTAACGCAGCTTATAACATCCGGATCCAGACGATTAGCCCAGAACCGGGCAGCATCTTCCAGCGAGGGTGGTTCCCGATCATCAAAGCTAGGGGACAATTAGGTCGGAGGCGTTGAGTCAGAGGGGGGCTACTTACATCTCAAGGTCGTCTGCCTCCATCTCGATATGATCGTTATCACGAACGATTGTCTGTTGTTCGAAAGGATTTGGAGTGAATATCGTATTTTGCAGTCCAGCAGCCCTGGCCTTGACCCGAGCATCACGCGTACCCTCAAGATGGCCGCCTTTGACTGCAGGATGACAGTCCCGACCCTGAACTTGCGATGTCTGTTCGGGTCCTTCATCTTCGTCCGATATGTGAAAGGGAGCGACCTCGTGGATCTTCGACTTCTCTTTCTTCGTCTCCGGTTCTTCCCCTCTCTTCTTCTTTGCCTCCTCCCCCCGCTCCTTACGGGCTATGTATGCAAATCCCTTCTCAAGATAGAATTTGGGGGCCTCTCTATTTTATCCTTTCCGAACCCACTCGGGGGTCCTTGAGCTGTGGGGCAGTGTTGTGAGGGAAAGAGGTGCAGAAGTTGGCGTGAAAGGGGTACGCGACGCGACACGTGGGCAGGAAAGGAACACCAAATTTGCAAAGATTAAAGAGATGGAGATAGAAGTGCTTTCGCTGCACTGTTGCGGAAGCCGATATATGTTCTTAGCGACATAAGTTACTTGGGCATTCGAGAAGCTGAGAAGGTTGACTCGAATACTTGAACCTTTCTCAATATGTACAACACCATCTCCTTTGCTGGTCTACTTGCTTACGACGATCTCTCCAGCGCGCGGAATCGCATTCAGCCTTGAACGTCCCAATTTTCATGCACATGATATTGCCATGAATGATGGCAGCGAACGCTATACTAGGCATAACAAGAAAACATTTTAAAACTTGAAATAACCACCGGGATGGCAAGACGACCGTTGTTCCTATATTTACTCTATGTGATATGGGTTACGTTGGTGAGTAAGGAAATTCTCTGGGCAACGCATGTCTCCAAGATAGTCGTAGAAAACGAATGATAATGTTATCTGCATATTGGCCATGTAGGACTCGTTACACTTGGGAGTTCCCTATGTTTGAAGAAACCCTTTCCACATCTTCTGTCCTCCATCTGCGATCTGAGGTGAGGTTTGGTAAGTGCAAGAGCGGAAAGAACTTTCTGCAAGAGACTGCTACCAAAATTGAGGTAGGAGATTTACCATAACGTGTAACAGAACCCAATGAAAGATCAGATATTGATGAGTAATATCCCAAGGACACTTCGACAGAGAGGAAATACTGTGGTTCCCCTTTTCGGGCTTGGTATATCTAGAGGACTTGGGATCTAGTGCCACTGCATTCAACATATTTCGTTTCTCGGACAAGTCAGCCTATGGACCGTATTGCAAAGTGCTTGAAAACCGAACTAGAGACCTTTCGTAGAGGCTAAGCGACCTAGCTTGACGCCTTCAAGGTACCCCTCTATCAGCTATCAGCGCTGGATCTGGCTGGCAGAATGCAGGTCCGTCCGGGTAGCGTGCGCAGAGAGAACGCAGTGAGGAAACGAACGGCACCGCAGCGTCTGGAGCGTCGAAGAACGTAGCAAGGGGTGGACTGAGGTTAGTTTAAGGTGTCGGGGATGTGTGGAGAAGTGGGCGTGAAGACTTGGCACTGCGCGCGTGATTGGCTGCATGCCTGTGGCGCAACTCTTCTCGTCGTCTTCATACATACGTCAGACCGCGCAATATGATTCACCACAGGCAGGCGCGGGCGACACGCGTTCGTGCGGGCCATTGCAACGTCTTCACGCGATGCGGCGCGCGAATAATCTTCTTTCGATGCCCTCCTTTCGAATGAGTTTGCCGGCAGGGATTCCCGTTGCCGTTGCTTACGGCTTCTCCGGATCCAGCCTCGCGACACTGCCACGGACAGACAGTGGATCACTGCACCGCTGGTTCTGCCGGTGAATTTCACACCTGGCCACACACACACACACCAATTGCCTGCAGACCACCACTATGGAGCCATCGCCCTGTACCCCAACGGTGCAAACCCACCGCCAGAATGCCCTCGCACAGATTCACTTTACGTCTGTTGGTGACGGCGACCTTGCGCCCTCCGAGGATGAGACACCAGAAGAGAAGGAATTCCAGCTCGAAGACGCGCAGTCGGCGATTGGGGTCAGCATTGGCCAGCAACAAACACGTCTAACCTCGCCCAAGACTCCGGCTGCGGAAAAGGCGGCCGCATTGGACGAGTTGGAGGGCGGGGGCTTCTTTGATACCTGGAGCGAGGCCCAGGATGGGACAATAGAACAAAGCTCACCAAACCTTGGAGCAGCCGAAGGCCATAGCGACGACTCCGACACACCTTCGGAAAGTAGGGATGCAGCACTCACCCAAAACGACATCGCTCTCGGCTTGCCTTCACCATGGCGCGTGGGACCTAAAAAGTTCCAACGTGTCGACGATCACCGATCTGCCCTCCGCGATCACTTTGCAACAGGCCGCCCACGAACTATGTCCTGGGGATCTACTACGGAGGGGCTGAAGAAATATTTACCTTTCAATATACCAAACATGCCCAAGTCATCCAACCTTCTCAACTTTTCGTTTCCTAGTTTCTCAGCCTCATCGTTTGACAATCTGCGCGCCCGCCAGACTGGCGCCAATGATCACAGGAAGCGCGTTACTTCAATGTACAACCCCTCTCCATACGGCGGAATCACCCAGAACGATGGTTCGCAGTACTCTAAAAGCCCTGGAAGCGTATCTCGGCCAGAGCTCCTAACCACCAACCCAGGTACTTCAGTACATGCAGGAAGACTGTCAAGAGACTCGCAGAGACGACCGACACCTCACCTCAGACGTTCCAATTCCGAAGGCTCACTTATGGTGTACCGCACACGATCTCTCGCTTCCTCGCTTGGGGACGATTCGAGATTTGAGCATGTTCAGGAACAGGTGAACAGCAGGCTGAAGGCACTCAAAGATAGCTGGCAAGATTCCAACTTTAAGCTACCTTCGATGCCTTCGTTGCCTAACTTTAGCTTTGGTTCTAGGGAAGACTTGTTCCGATCCGGCAGGACTGGCAGTAACTCTCCGAGGGTTCTTGATCCTGACGGATCGGCACGTTCCTTCTTCCCTAGCAGCTCTGCGAAAACAACTTCGATACTAAAACCGAAGGCAAGGGACACGACAATGGATGCCGCGGGCATGTCAGCGCAAACGCACCCCCATTTCACAAAGGCTGTGCAAGAACTGACTGGCGACCTTGTTATATTGGGAGGATACCGTGGATCTGTCCTTCGATCTGCAGAGCCCCCACATCGCCAACTCTGGGTCCCGATCAAGGTTGGTCTCAACCTCCGCAAAGTCGATCTCGAACTTGGGCTCAACCCCGAGGATGAAGAAACCGAGGAAGATCGTATCATCCCCGCGGGAATGTTAACCCATATTGGCCCTGTCGATATAGCGAAACGCCTCTTCAAACGATTGAGAGCATCCGAGAATGCCAAGAAGGGATCTCTCCATGTCCACAACTACGGCTATGACTGGCGACTTTCGCCTCACATCCTGAGCCGTCGACTCATTACATATCTCGAATCTCTCCCTTGTAATCAACCCGGCGTCCCCCCCGAAAAGCGCGGTGCAGTAGTCGTTGCTCACAGTCTGGGCGGACTAATCACTCGCCACGCCATTAATGAACGCCCAGATCTTGTGGCTGGTGTGGTTTACGCTGGCGTTCCTCAGACGTGTGTTAATATCCTTGGTCCTTTGCGGAATGGCGACGACGTGCTTCTTTCATCACGCGTCCTGACTGCCCAAGTGAACTTCACCATCCGCACCTCCTTCGCCCTACTCCCCCTTGACGGAAAATGTTTCATCAATAAGCACACAAAGGAGGAGTACCCGGTCGATTTCTTCGACCCCAAAACGTGGGGAGAATACCGCCTCACTCCCTGCATAGCACCAGTACTCCCCGCTCCCCATGCGCCTCCGCCTTCAAACCTCAGTGTGAGCAGCCTCCTAAATGCCATGTCGCAAGCCCTACCCAGTCTCCCCAGCCGGAAAAGTTCTGTATCTCTAGCTTCGCGACCCCGACACAACAGCAACAGTAACGTTCACGCAACTGGATCTTCTACCCCCAACACCAACGCCCAAACTTCTTCCAGTTCCGCGGCCTACTCTTCTGGCTATAGCGGCCCTGTCCGCGACGTCGCCCACAACGCTGCCGAAAAACTAAAAGAAGAAGGCGCTGCCCAAACAAGCTTCACGCCCCAAATGTCCAATGCCCACCACGAACAAGCACAACCGGGTATCCCCACCCCAGCTACAACCGTTACCATCCCGCACGACAAAGCGGTCGCATATCTAACCCGCACCCTCGCCGACATCAAGAAATGGAAAGAGGAGCTCGTCTTCAAGCCCGAACTCGCGGTTCGAAACGCTTATCCACCTATTGCCCTTATATACGGGAAATCTACGCCCACAGTCTACGGCGCGAAGGTCGATTCGCGCGAAGCGATCAAGCGGGCTGATGCGTACGACGAACTGGCGTTTGCGAGTGGAGATGGCGTCGTGTTGGCGAGGGCGGCGATGGTACCAGAGGGTTATAGTGTGGTCCGGGGTGGCGTCGTGAGTAGTGATCGGGGGCATGTTACGTTGCTAGGGGATCTGGAGGCTGTGGGGAAGTGTCTGCGGGCTGTTATGGGGGCGAGGAAAAGGGGGGTCGGGTGTGGAGGGGAGAGGGGGAAGAAGGATGAACTGGAGGGGGTAATGGAGGTTTGATGGGTGTGTGGAGTCAGAGTGTGCAATTAGCACTCTGGGGATGTTGGTTGGGGTCCGGGGGACGAGTAACTTTCATGTAGAATTATTTTTCGATAATGTAGAATTTAGCACATCTTTTCGGAGTGTTAATTGGGATTCGGACTGATGTGGTGGGATAAACATACCAATGGGCATGCGACCATGCTGGGTATGATTCGTCGACTCCAAGGATGGCTCTCTTCAAGCGCATTGCAGTCTTCAGATATTCTTTTGGTTCGTCCTAGTAGTCCTACTCATCAAATGTATTCAATCACCGACGACACTCGTCATCACCATCTTCCTCGTCCCCTACCTCCACCCCTTCCACCTCCACCTCCCGGTGGTCCAAGTCGCCCATCAGTACTGCCACCTCTCCAATACCCTTCCGGTGGCGCTTCGCCCCTCCTCCACTCCCCACTCGGCACGCCACCTCCACCCTCTCGTCTCCAATCATCGTAGCCTATCCCAGCACCTGGTCTTCCTCCGCGCTGGCCATCACCACCACCGACCCCTCCTCTATACCCGTCCCCACGATATCCATTCGAACCACCTCTTGGACCCCCACCTCTTGCTCCTCCAAATCCATCGCGTGGAGGTGGTCGTGCAGAGGGACCGCTGGGTATTGGAGGCGGGGCAGCAGCCACGGAACCGTCAGCGAGGGGAGGCAAAACTGCGCAACAAATATAGTCGCCGATTACGAAGCGGGCCATTGAGAGGGCTTTCTGGGGCTCGCCGGAGAGGTCTTTGAGCGCTTCTTTCAGTTCCGAGAGACTGATTGCTTCGTCCTTCTTTTCTCCACTGTTTTCTGTCCCGTTATTAGTAGTGCCGTCGGTCATGTCCACATCTCCATCGTGATCTTTCTCTTTGTGCACAGCGTCTTCGGGGCTTGTGGATGCGCCTACGACAACGGAGCCTAGGTCGCGGCCAATGTATCGTCCTGGCGCGTTACCGCGGACGGACATGTCGGGGTGTACAATCCGGAATGCAATGCGTGTGCCTGCGTATTGTGGTGGGAGGAGAGAGGGTAGTGCGGTGAGGAGGAGGTGTGATAGCTCGGAGAGGGTGCATGTTGGCCATGTGTAGATTTGGAGATGTTGGGGGAGGCGGCCGTGGGGAGTGAATTCTTCAAGGCTGGGGTGGTTAGTGTGGGAGTGCACAGGTTGGAGAATAGTGATGAAATGGTTAGGGATAGAATCGAAGTGTTGAGCACGTATCAATCATGCCAGTGCCACGAGAATCTAGTCAAATTGATTGAAAGTTTAGAGTATGTGAACGAGAGAATTGGGAGGAGATTATGAGAGTTGGATGATATTTACCGGTGAAAGGCGCCTTGCTTGTAGAACAGGCGCAAGAGAAAGGGTGTTGTCGTTTGGCGATCAACCTGAGCTGCCATGATTGGAGGTTTTATATGGAATTAGGCAAGCTTTGTGTTTGCGACTGGCGGGGATGTGGCGGATTGACGTGTAGGAGGAACAAAGCTTCGCGACGCGGCGAGCGGAGGAGGAGCTTGGACCATTGGGCCGATGTTTATCCGGAGTGGCACTTCCCTCCAACATGTTCGCAACCTCACTTTGCTATTCCTTCCAGCCTTCTGTTCCCACATATTGAATCCACAGTCGCCAAGATGCCGGAGGACTTTGCAGCCAAAATGAAACGCCTGATTGGCGAGCAAAAGGCAAAATCGCTCCCCACCAAGCCAGGAAGCTTCGTCAAGCGCGCCGAGATCGAAGCCGCGCGCAAAGCAGAATATGAAGCCGACCAGAAAGTAAGGGAGGAAAAGAGGCTTAAGACACTCGAGGAAAAGCGCATAGCAGAAGAGGAAGCAGAAGCGAAAGCGCAATGGCGGAGAGAGCTTGAGGCGCAACTGGCAATCAAGTCGAAGCGGAAGAGGGAAGAAGAGGAGGTGGAGGAAGAGCGCAAGCGGCGGAAACGTCTGGGTCTCCCGCCTCTACCAGAGAAGAAATTGAGAGAAGATGGCACATCAGTTGCGGAGAATGAAGATATGGAGGACGAGCAGCTGGTGCGCAAGTTGAGAGCACTGGATGAGCCTGCCATACTATTCGGCGAGACGCACAAGCAACGACTGAGGCGGTACAAGAAGCGGATAGCGGTGGATAGCCTCGCGGCGATCACGACAGACGGGCCCATACCTACAACACTCAGGCTTGTGCCGGAGAAGGACATGAAGATCGAGCTCAAAGTGCCAAAGGACAAGGATGGGAAAGACTTCCTGTTCCGGCAACTGGCGAGCTACTTTACTATGGTGCTCAGGGAATGGGAGATCGCGTTGGCGCAACGAACAGAGGAAGTCAAGACAAGCTACACAGGAAAGCAGGCGTATACTGCAATGGTGCAGGCACGGGAGAATCTTCGACCGCTATTCAAGAAGTTAGAGAAAGGAGAGCTGGATGACGCCATTCTAGAGCCTGTCGTAGAGATTGTGCATGCGGCTCAGGAGCGGAGATATGTCGATGCCAATGATGGTTACCTACGGCTAGCGATCGGAAAAGCGTACGTATACCCTTCTGGTGTTCGATACCGGAATTTGTTGACATAAAACAGTGCTTGGCCTATTGGTGTGACCATGGTGGGAATCCACGAGCGATCAGCACGTGAGAAGCTTCATGAAAGCGACAAGAACGCTGCACACATAATGAGCGACGAGAGCACGAGGAAATATCTGCAGAGTATTAAGAGGTGCCTTAGCTTTGCACAGACGAGGTGGCCTCCAGAAGATCAACTACAATTGATGGGATAAGACGGTCTTCTCTTCCTACTTTTGTTTTCTGCATTCCTTTCGTAAGCGACTTTGTTCATGGTTTCAGGAGTTTTTTGCATGGGCACAACCGGATCACGGACAGCTATTAAGACCTCAGATTGACGGGTAATGCGATGAAAAGCATAGACCATTAGACGTATCTTCTAACAATGGATTAATATCCATATAGAGGATGGTGAAACTTATTGAAATGGACATCACAAGGCAGAGCCGTGAAATGGTTCGACGCGAGTTCACGTGCTCGGCTACACTGTCCTCGATTGCAACTGCAACTTCAAATACATGCCCCACTCAACTATCCACCAAAATCTGCAGGTCATCGATTGCTCAGCCTCGAAACACGAATAGGCGAACTTGTCAAGGATAATCTCGCCGTCGACACCGTGGAGCAGTGAAGCAGTTCTCGCAATGCATGAGATTGTCACACTGCAGTTCGGCCAGCAGAGTAACTATCTCGGCACCCATTTTTGGAATACTCAGGTCGGTGTTCTTCTCTACACCTCTCGTGATATTCTCATGCGTCGATTATTGCCTTCTTTAACTCTCCTGTGGTGGTTCGATATTCCAATGGGAAGTCGGTTCCTTCCAGGCCGCGCAAGCTCGCTTTGTCATTCGTCACTGCCCTCTTCGGCTCCATCTCTATCCTATCCCCCACCCCAGCCACCATCACTCCTACTTACTTGCTCTACTTATTTCGGCCATACTCTCTAACTTCTGAAAGGAGTCATATTTCACCTATCCACCCGAGCCAGAGTCTCCTGTCAATCATGACATTCTCTTCAGACCAGGTGTTGCCCCGGATGGGTCCGATACCTTCACCCCAAGGACCCTAATCTACGACCTGAAGAATGCTTTCGGAAGCATGAGGAAGGTGAATGCTCTGTATGAACCTGACGATGGTGGGTTCGACCAGAGATCTGGCGTATGGTGAGTACTTCCTATCCTTGCTGGCACTCTGGCGTTGGCTGCCACAAGACTACACTCAGCTGAATTGATGAACAATGTTCAACACCCCTTGATCTGCTCTTGCTCACTGTCCAAGGCCATCTAAACCCATCATACAAAAATCCCAACCTATCCCACAGTCATTATACCAAACAAATCTTGACGCAGGGCTGAGCCCACCTACACTCCACACTTCAGACATCCGCTACTGGTCCGATTACTCCCGACTCTACTACCACCCAAGGTCGCTAGTCCAACTCTCCGAGTTTGACGTCAATGACACCCTGATGTCCTTTGAGAAGTGGGACGTCGGCAGTGACTTGTTTCAGAAGCTTGAAAGAGAAGTGGACCTCGTTGACCGAGACTTGCGACCGTTCGTGGAAGAGTGTGATGGCATGCAAGGTCTGCAAATCTTTACAGGTGTTGACGATGCTTGGGGTGGGTGGGCCAGTGGCTGGTTAGAAAAACTGAGAGATGAGTACGGGAAGATGAGTATCTGGACATGGGGACTGGGTGATGGAGGTGGGAATCTGGACGTTCCCAGGGTACATGAACAAACAGAACAAGGGAAGAAACATACTGACGAGGCGTAGGGAAAGAGGCTGCAGCAGGTCGTGAACTCATCACGCTCCCTCGAAGTGCTCGCTGAGCATTCATCAGTCTACATACCCATGTCGAACAAACCTTTTCGGCTGCCGTCCTATCTGACAATGGACTCGACATCACTATGGCATGTTGCGGCTTTACAATCTATAGCGGTGGATACCATTACCATGCCATCAAGACTTAGGTTATCAGACGCAAGGCAAGGAACACTGCAGGACATGGAAGAAACGTTCAATGGTACTGGCAGGCGCCGGATTGCCAAAGTCGGCATGAGCATCGCAGACCCAGAAGTTCTTGAAGAGAAATATTCTAATGAAGTTGCGCAAGCAGAGAAGTCTGGATCCATGACCTCGCGGCAGACTAGCGAGGAAGACCAGCTGTCAAGCTTTGACATTGACGCCTTCACGAAAGACTTTCGGATGGCGACATCCCGAGCGAAAAAGGAGCATGTTTTCGGCAGGGTGGAAGCTTACCGGGGGGAATGGAATCTCGCGGAGGAAAGTGCAGGTCGCGACCCTCGCGATAGGTTTAATGAGGGACCAGCTCTACAAAGGTATGTCCATCCGCCCACCGCTTGATAGCTGTGCCTAGTACGAGGAGGAGGCGCGACAAGGAAGCCAGACCTCAGCTTGCCTGGCACTCCAGTATCGTGGCCTGGGATGGTGCCGCCAATCGAAGCCACACTCGAGAAAACTACTCTGCTAATTTTTGCTCACGGATAGATTGACGGTACCGCTACTGTTCCCTCTGCTCGACAGTTTTCCATCGATGTTCGACGTGGGCTCAGGCCAATGTAAAAACCTTGCCGTCCACTCCGGTCTAACAACAAGCACAGCAGTTGCAGCGCAAGTCCGGTCAATCGAGCAAATGGTGCGCCGCATGGTCAGCCTGGACGAGCGTGAGGCACTTTGTAACAGTCTGCACACAATAGCAGAGGAGTACGACGAAGGGTGGGATAGTGGTAGCGATAGTGATGAAGATGATTGAGGCAGCCAGTGGAGAGACATATAGCAAGCGCCAATATCAATACATGCGACCCAGCGCTTTGTTTTCCGGTCTCAACATCAATCAACACGAAGGCCTGAAGACACGAGAGAGGCGACCAGTTGGCGGTGAACAGCGAAGGAATGCAATGCATCCTCGGCCCCTGGGCGGTATGGTGCAGGACACGCGCTATCGATAACACGGCAAAACTACCCTCTTTGGTCGCAAAACAATATTGGGCCCGGCGTGACGATGATGCAGAGAATCTTTGTCGACAGCTGGTAAACAGGTTTTGGGGGATCCAGTGCTTTCCAGAGCCTGCGCATGTCAGAAAAATAGATTGCGGGACATCGCGGTTTGGAAAGTTCCTTTTCTGGCAGGGGTGGATTGTCGCGGGCCTTGGCTTGGTGTTGATACGAAGGCAACGCCGCGGGCGGCTCTTCGGCATCAGCTTCAGCATCAGCTTCTCCTCTCTCTGGCCGTCACATGAGTCGCCCATGTTCCCGGAATCGTATTCTTTCCGCTTTTTCTCTCCAATATTTCCGAAAATCGAGAATGGAGTGGAAAAGCAATCCGCCAACAGTTTCAGGCCCCCGCAGACGCATGCAAACTGGGGTGGGGATTGTGAGAATCGCAATATTCACAGCTGACAGGCACAAGACGAATAGGGAAAGCTGACTGCGGATTACTGTATGCACCCTTTACCGGTCAAGGACGATCGAGGTGGAGCGAACTCGGAGAAAAGAAAGCCTTGCGCTGGCAATTCGCTAAGGCCGGCGGTTACTCTGTTCCTCCACTGGTGTCGACTCCGAACACACGATCACTCCACCACAACGGCACGCAGCAAGCGGGCACGAACTTGCGGATGCAGGAACACTCATCCGGATTGAGGGAGCTTGAGCTTGGGGCATAGGGAGCTATGACGATGACAGAAGAGCTTCAGAACACAAATGCTTGGACAGTAATCGCGCAAACTCCCAGAAGGTCCGATGCGGTGATATCATGACGGAAGCGGGGCAGAGGCGAACGTTACTTCACAGGCGAAGGCTGGGAGCCTCAGAGAGGTTGGCTGTCCAACCCGCCACTTGACACACACCCCTGGCGGATGATAACAGACCCTGCGAGAATTGCAAGTGGTGAGAGGTTTCCCAGCCCACACTGCTGCATCCTGTATGCTGTGCCCCGCCTCGCGCGATAACAACGCCCAGCCTCCGCCGTCTGCCTCCACCTGCCACTGGGCAGTCAGCGCTTCTCGGATGGCCCCGAGCTGAGCTGAGACTGCGGATCGGAGTGCGAACCAGAGGCTGCGCACAACTTGGAAATGATAGAACTGGCAGTTCCGTGACGATTTTACATGTCTTAATTTGACATCAACGCGTCGGACATGGCAGTTGGAATGCGATCAAGATCGCCTCATGGGCTATTTTAAGGCCGCAGTCACACTCAAGCTTTGCTGGATGGAATCGCACGAGGCGAATCCTGACCAATGCGAACCCTGGAGGATTGTCGAAAGAGACGGGCCGTTTTGTGGTGCTGGGTATTGCATCATGGTTGTCGTCCCTCCACCGGTTGATAAACATAAGCATTTGATGAGAGGCTGACTTTAGTCAGTTCACGCACGAGATGTGGATCTTCCAGTATTACATCCCTTGGTTCGAACTGCTCAAGATATTGACCTCAATAATTTCAGGGCCCGAGTTCTCTCACGAGAGATGATGGGCTGGTAAACTTCCGGCCGGAAGGGCGAGGCTGCTGGCCGTTCTGCATCAGCAAGTGTGCATGCGAAGACAGCAAGCTACGGCCAGGCTGCACCATCAGACTGCTTACATCCCGGCAAGCTTCATGCAGGCCGTAAGTTCTCAACCCCTCCACGCTGCCCACTGGAGCCTTGTTTGGTTTAGGGCTGCTTTTGGTTGCTAGGGCATCGCCTATCAGCGATAGGCTTGATTATATCGATTCCGCTCCGCGCACCAAACACTACTCTCCCCGTGGGATCGGCTCACTCATACGAGGACTTACTCCATGTGGTAGCTTAGCGATAGCCCAAATCCAACTGGTCTTCGCGGATACGGACAGTCGACTCAGAGACTCAAGCTTCTCTTGGCGTATGCAACCTTGCCGTTGGTCACCGCAGCATCATTGAACCCCCCCCCCCCCCCCAACAGCCGGAGGCTGGGGGTGTTGGGCGGGCTTATTAGGATGAGATCTCCCCCGTCTCCTCTTGCTGCTGAAAGTCTTGCGACATATATCAGCTTGTGTGACCTTGCCAGCCTCTGGTTCGCTCCCCAGCCTTCAACAGTTGTAACTCAATCGCTACGGTTACTCCTGTTACCTTCGTTTATATCAAGCGTCCTTTGAACATTCGCTCCCCAGCCTGTCGTTCAACACATTGATACCGTCCAACAATCCAACATGAAGCAAACGTTCACTGTTTTCGCCCTTTTGGGCTCAGCTGCCGCTGGAAATTACGGTTACGGAACTGGGTACTACACTCCCAGCTCCGTCTATACTCCTCCACCCTACACTCCTAGCCCGCCGCCCTACACTCCTCCGGTCTACCCAACGTACACGCCTTCTCCTCCCCCAGAGGAGACGACGACATGCAGTACGAGCACCACCATCGTCTATCCTACCTACACTCCCCCACCTTACAGCCCTCCACCACCACCACCGGTCTACAACACCACGGAGTATCCTACTTATACCCCTCCCCCGGTCTACCCCACCTACACGCCCCCGGTCTACCCTACCCACTACCCTAATAAGACTTACACTACGACCATCACCACAGAGACTACCGTCACGGTCCCTTGCACGACTATCGTGACATACACAACCGAGACCGAGACCACGATCTACACTTCCACCTACTCCACCACCACCGTGTACACTACCATCTACCCCACAACGTACACGATCCCATACACGACTCTGGCACCTCCCCCGGGCACCTATGTCCCACCGCCAGACTACACCCCATCTTCCACCGGATCTCCCCCACCCCCGGCCGAGACTACTGGCCCCGTCGAGTTCCCCGGCGCTGCTGGCTCCAACAAGCCTATTGCCGCGTTCCTGGCTGGCGCCGTTGCTTTCGTGCTTCTGGCATAAAAGAATGGTAATTTTTAATACTTGTATATGAGTATTTGGTTTTTGAGTTGCTTTTTGAAAACTTTCTTGACACTCTCTTGTGGTTACGACCTTGATACGAATTTGATGAATGAGGGTTTGGATTGGAAAAGGAAGGGATGGAAGGGATGGACACTCCTTCGATGATAGACGACACTCCTTAGACAAACGGGATATGCTTGGGGTTAGGAGGGATGAAGTGGGAGGTATTTTGCGATAGCGAGGGGCAATTCCGCTGAGTAATTGGGTGGGGATTAATGGGTGCTGGTGGTGCATCGGTAGCATAATTGATCAAAGTTCATTTTAATGTTGGTTTTTGGAATGTGTGATGTGAATGTGATTCTACCTGTGAAAATTTAATGCCTACTGTTCTGTTCAAGGAGACCTGGCCCAAATTTCACCTTCATTGATGCCTGCGGACACTCCTGCTACTTGACTTCTGACGCCGAGTTGATATATGGTTTGCATTCTGACAGCGAGCTTAAGCTCAACCCCTGAAAACTAACTATGTTGTTACCGAGATTCAGTCATTCTGGCGATATCCTTATGAGAGCAGTGGTGCTAGAACTGTGAGATGGTGTACGTTCCCCTTCTGGATGTTTCGGTCTGGAAGTTATATCAAGACTATAATGAATTCAGGCCACTCTTTGTACTGTATGCCAAATGTCTTAGATATTTACGGGAACACATTTATATTGGTCTATTCAACTATCGAGCTGCTCAGAGCTTGCTGGGGGTAAAATATTCGTGTGTAATGATTATATTGTCGAAACAAATCTACACCGTGAATGGGAAGCGACTTGGTCGAGTAGGCAGACATCATTTCATCACATCCTAGTTCGTTGTTGAGAGGAGAGTGTTTGACAGTGATGATTCTTTTTGGTTGTTTGTACATAGCTATGCTGCGGATGGCCAAGTAATAAGATTGGGTAGACAAGAAGAACTTCATTTCATCTCCTGTGGGCGCTCTTTGCCTTGACGGTTTCTTTCTAGTTGAGTTGGTGATGGATTTGGGATGGGTAACGGCGAGCTCCCCTCCGCATATATGAATAAAGAAGATGTGATGTGGTTATCGATCTAATACAGGGCTTGAACGTTAGATATGGCTGGGGTACCTAGGTATGTACCCAAACATATTCTGAACTACCCTTTTACATAATATATATCTGCAGAGGAGGAATTCTATCATCTCGCCAACAATCAAATCTCCACATTCGATATCCCGCTCCAAGCATCTCCCCGCTCAACATGCGCCATTGGTTTGTTGGCCTCTCCGCCGTTGATGATCGATGACATCGACGTTGGCGTTGGCGTTGGTTGTTTGTAAGGCTAAGATTGAGCCCTGATGTGTTGTTCCTGTGGTGGATGGTATGTCCACGTTTGTTGGGCGGGGATTGGTTGTATGGGGATTGGAGTGCAGGGTGTGGCTTGGTGGTGGTTACTTCACCGATTGACTGACGGCACAGGTACAGGTACAGGTTTCGAGGGGTACTGGGATGGTGTGAAAACGGTGGGATTTATTGGAGAAGGAGGGGGAAGAAATGGGATGGATGGCATGGTCGAGGGGTTGTTGGGTGTATTTGTTATTTTGACATGGGCTGCAGACTACCTAGGTAGCTTTTCTTGATCCATTGTGTTCTACCTGGATTGGGTAATCAAGAGCTTTGACCGATCGGGATTTATTCAGGGCGTTTTGTTGGGGTGTGGGTGGTAGAGTCTATTCTAGGTTCATGACCTCAGGGTACCTCAGCGTACGTTTATGAAATTGAGAAAGTAATTGCTTTTGGAATCTTTTCTATGTACAGAGAATTGAGTGGTTGCTTAGTTCACCGCTCGTGCGTGCCTAGAACTCACCATGAACTATAAACATGGATGCATGGTAAACACTTTAACAATGGGTAAGGGGTCAAACCTGGCGATTTCAACATGGGTGGACTTTGGTGTTCTCAAGTGCTCCTGCAGATTAGGTCCGGGAAGAATTTCGCAGTGGGTTTGGAAACCTGTGATCCGTGTGTCAACGTACAGAATAGCCTGAGAACCGAGTTCTACTGTTTTATTACTATTTCAGCATCAACATCAATCAATTACGCGCCGTGTTACGATGCATCACGAAAGTCAAACTCAATACAACCACCGACCGGTCACTTCACCCTCGCACATCTGCTCGACTCCACTCCCGGAAAAGCAAAACGCGTGACGTTTGTCGTACAGGCCGCCTATCCAGTCATGCGTCCGCCACTTCGGATCTATGATTCGTATCTGGCTGCCTCATTCAGCTGCCCTCCAAATGCTGTCGTCTCCCGCCTCGCCGAAGCCTCTTGTTCGAGGGAGATCAACGCTGGTTGGAAAGACGAGGCTAGAAAAAGTGGCACAGCGTCGTGGTCTTGTTGCACGAACCGGAGGCATCTGTGGTCAGAAGACTGGGCGCGACGAGTGAGCGTGGTGGGAGGTGGGGTAAAAAGGCGTGCAACGCCATCTCCTCGTCGCATCAAACATCTCGCCCTTTTCCCGTCGCCGGTTACCTTGGTCGTTCGCTTTTTGATACCAGGAACGAAGTCGGTGAACAGAGGATTAAGTGCTTATTTGGCGGTCTTGCTTAATTAGACGTGGTCTGTTCAAGGAGTGTGTTGACCGGACGTGCCAAGCAATCTGTGATTGGTCGGGCGTCGTGAGCTGCTGCGGCCTGTTCGCCCCCACAGCTTTCACCGGTCTCGCTTTGTCCATGTTAAGAGCTGTAAAGGGTCTGGAAAGTCTATCAGAATCTCGGAAGTTCGCTCTTTGATATTCGAGAGGGTGAAGAGCTTGGAATCATGGATCATGTCACTGGGAATCACAACCGGGGGGAGGTGGCGATAGGAGGCAATGCGGCATTTGATGCAAGCACTCTGGCGGAGAGGTTGCGCTGGGAACAACAGGATTACTGGATGCATTTAGAGGCTACAGCCCCTTTGGAGAAGTATCCAGGTGAGCCTCTGCTTCGTGGTTGTTGGAGAAGATGTAGCTAACGATCAGCAGCGAAACAGCACGCGCGACGCGTGGCTGAGAAACTGGGGGTCTCCGAAGGCTTCATCTATCTGGCGGGAGAGCCGACTCGCAATAATGAAGACAGTGACATGCCAGCACCGTACAGGCAGCGGCGGTACTTCTACTACCTCAGCGGGTACGTTTACCCAACTTTGAAGCTGAGTTTCCATGCTCACGTGTTCTAGATGCAATGAGCCAGATTGCCACTTGGCATACAACATCCAGGAGGATACTCTAACACTGTTCATTCCGAGAATCGATCCTACCAGGGTTATTTGGTACGGACGTGGCTCTACTCCTGGTGAGGCCATGGACAAATATGACATCGATAAGGTGCTTTATATTGACTGCCTCGCCGACTATGTTGGGGACTTTGTCAAATTCTACAATGGCCCGCTTTACATTCTGCACCCATCTCAGAATCCGCTCAAAAGTCCTTTCGGTGCACCGGTCGATACTGAGGCACTTCAGCCTGCTATGAACCTGGCAAGGGTAGTCAAAGATGACTATGAAATTCGCTTGATCAAAAAAGCGAACGATATCAGCTCTCAGGCGCATAAAGAAGTCCTAGCCAACATACTGAAATTCAAGAGCGAAGCGCAGGTTGAAGGTCTCTTTCTCGATGTATGTATATCAAAGAAAGCGAAAGAGCAAGCGTACCACCCAATTGCAGCATCTGGACCTAATGCTGGAACATTACATTATGATGCGAACAACGAGGATTTTGACGACCGTGTCTTGATGGTTCTTGATGCCGGATGTGAGGTCGAACTATACGCTAGCGATATCACCCGAACCTTTCCCTTGTCTGGAAACTGGCCATCGAAAGAGTCCAAGGCGATCTATGACCTTGTTCACCGGATGCAAGAGACGTGTATTGATAGGCTGAAGCCTGGGATACGGTATCTTGATTTGCACATCCTTGCACACCAAATTGCCATTGATGGGCTGCTGCAGCTGGGTATTTTCCATAACGGAACAAGAGAGGAGATCTACAAAGCGGGAACATCAAAGGCCTTCTTCCCCCATGGCCTTGGGCATCACGTAGGATTGGAGGTGCATGATCCGGGACAAGGTGACTTGATGAGCCTGCAAAAGGGGAATCCGATGTACGAAATGGTAAGTATTTCTCACAAAAACACGAGTGCTCGAACACTAATATCGTAGGCACCTTCCCTATATCCGGAGAACTTTCATCTCCCTGTTTACGACCCAAAGACATGTCGATCCCCAGTAGATGTTCAAAGCGGACATTTAGAAGAAGGCATGGTCCTCACCGTCGAACCTGGAATGCAAGTAGCATCGAGTTCTATGCCCAAGAAAATTCTAATAATGTATCCAGCTACTTCTCAACGTACGCGCTTAATACGTTCTATCTCAACAACCCCGTTCACGCACGTTTCATCAACACTAGAGTTGTGAACCGCTACCTCCCAGTTGGTGGCGTTCGTATCGAGGACGACATTTTGATCACATCCAAAAGCCATGAGAACCTGACGACTGCGCCGAAGGCAGAGGCTATGCTTGAAATCATCCGCAGTCAGAATGCCCAGTGGCCATTTGTTTCGGATTCCGCCGATCTAGGACCTGTCTCAAGGAACATAGCAGTATCAAGAAAATCAAGCGAAGATGACGAGGAGTCCCTTCTGCGTGCACCAGGCATCTCACAACACACCCCAGAGCCGATCCTTCGTCCAATTCAGCGAGCATCAACCGCCCCTGTATATCGAAATACATCTGTCGATTTCGAACCATTCAACGGGCCGTCGCTCATTTCCGGCTTCAAGCGAGCATCAACCGCACCTATACATCCAAAGAAATCTGTCGACTTCGAACAATTCAATGGACCATCACTCCTTTCCGGCTTCAAGCGAGCATCAACTCTGGATGTCACCCAGCTTCGTGGCCGTTCCGGCCAGACCTCGTCGAGAAAAACTCATGATTCTAATGTACGAACGCCGATTTGTGGCATTCCGAATCCAGATTTCATGCATGCTTACCTGGACTTCCCCACACAAATCGGAAAGGCTGGCGCAGTTTCTGTACGCAATTACACCGCCGAGAAGAAGCCCGCCTGCCAGCACTGTACAGTTCTTACGCAGACCCTCGGGCGTTTGCGACAGAATCTTGCAAACCAGGAGCATAACTCGCCAAAGCCCCTGTCTCCATCTCGGAAGAACAGTATTGTGGAGCCCGGTCTGTCCAATCAACAAAAGGAAGTATCACCTTACCAACAAAATCTCAACATTCCTCCAGTTCACTGTACATACTCCGCCAGAGAAAACTACGATACGAACTTGCCCTCAAATATTGAAGCATTGCAGCCTGCGATACCGATTACGTCTATTCTCAACCCATATACCCAGCGAAATGGCGGGCGAAACGATCTTCCCATTCGACAACAGATAATACCAAGTCCCGGAGAAATCTCCAGTCGTCAGCGGTTCCACCAACGGATACAAGCGGAAATGTTGAATAAAAATATTCGAACGGATACCGAGGAACTAAGGACGAATATGCTCAGGTACGACTTGGGTCGAGACAAGGGTCGTTCAGGGCTCCAAGAGCACCATTCTCCCCCCAAAAATAATGAAACTGCCCCATCCACTCTTCCTACGTCTGGATTGGCTTGTGGTTACCCATCAGACATACCGCCACGGGTTCGAGCAAATAACTTCATTCCTTCTCTTCCGGGATCAAATTATCCTTCATTCCCTCCTAAGTACGAACATGTGTGCAGGGAATGCCTCTCCGTCGGACACCAGTGCAAAATACAGGAGCCGTCAAGAGCCTGTGACCGATGTCGCGCCACCTCCCAATTCTGTTCGCTTACCATTTGTGATGGAGTCACCAGGAAGATTAGCGGGCTTCAACAGCCAGAGCCGAGAATAGCAGCACGATCGAGTGGGGTACAAGCGGCTTCACCGAACCCTTTTCCGGTCAGCAAGACTACAGAGTCAGTGGCAGATCTTGGACTCAAGATGAAAGAGATTCAGTTGCTCCGAGAAAGGGAGGTGTTGGAGAAGAAGGAGAAGCTCAGAAAGTTGCGCGAGGCCCGCATTGCTGGCCAGCTGAAGCAGTGGAGACAAACTGTCGGTGTTCCGGAGGAGAAAGCCGCAGAGCCTACACAGGCCACGTTCTCTGAAACACCAAACCTCGCCCAGATAAATGATCCTTTGGATTCTAGGAGACGTATCAACTATGCTGCTCAGAACTGCTCATGCCGAGTTCCTCATCCTCCGCTCAGCCTGGACGAAGACGAAGGTGGCAACGAGGCAGGTCCAGGCTTCAACCCTCTAAGTAGACAGGGGCAACTGGCGAAAGCAAACCAAGCACTTGCAACCGCACAAGCAAAAGTCCAACAGTTAGCCTCTACCCACGGCATCGCTCTCCATGATTCAACAAGACCAGCGTCACTTCCCCAGCCACTCTCCGGACCTCATACACTCCAGCAATCGCAAGCTCCTCCTCAGCAACAGGTATATTCGCGCCCATACGGTGGCTTCATACCTCCACAACCAGTCTTCAGTAACGTTGACAATCCAAATGCACTCCAAAATCGGTCTTCTTCAGGTCAACCAATCACCACCGAGACTTTGGAAAACAACGACATGAAAGCCTTGAGAAAGGCAATGGACGAGCTGTGGAAGGTGAAGCAGGACATGGAAAATCATTTCGGAACGACATGGAATGCGGGAAGGGGTGCTGGAGAGGGAAGGAGAGAGTGGGGCGAGAGAGTTGAGGGCAGTGTTAGGAGGGGTTTGGCCGGCGAGGGACATTAAAAGCGCTAGTAATGACTTGATGATTAGGGGTGGTTATAGTCTGGAGTTGGTGCGAACTAGTAATGGAGGATTGGGTTTGGGGGTTAATCGGAGTTGGTGTTTGGGAGGGTCATTGATAGTGAATTCATTTGGTACTACGTTTTTCAATATCTCTTAGTCCCGCAGTTGATAATATACGTTGTTCTATAATATCTTCCTAACACTATGGGCTGCTTTGGGGAAGGAGGTGGTTTCGTCCAGGCTTTTTTGACTGGCATATTGTTTAGCAATGGCCTG
The DNA here is from genome assembly GCA_010015725.1 of Amniculicola lignicola CBS 123094. NCBI lineage: Eukaryota > Fungi > Ascomycota > Dothideomycetes > Pleosporales > Amniculicolaceae > Amniculicola > Amniculicola lignicola. Next base: position 138,720 of record ML977634.1, on the reverse strand, counting down.
GAGAGAGTGGACATCTCGCAATATACTCTCAACACTGTGGACTAACAATACAATTTTGGCTCCTTGTCACCGCAAATAGAACATCCCTCATCAAGTTATGGTAAAAGGGAGAAGGGAATTATGTACTTCTAGATACTACGTGCGTATGGAGCATGGTTTGGTACATATGCCTATTCAGCTATAGACAGAAAGACACAGTATTTGCAAGTACATGCACCTGGGATGTTTTGAGACTATAGCGTTTTATGAATATTGTTCAGAGTAATAATGAGTTCATGGACTTTTGAGGGAGATGAGGATGTCTCAGATATCTATCTTGAGTACATGGTCAAGGCTGAGAGTCGATTGCAGCGTTGAATTCGTGGGTAGTCCGTCTTGCAGTGCGAAAAGACAGTGCTTGTTTCTCAAGGGTTTAAGCCTTGGGGAAGGTTTTCCTACTACGGCTGTATAGTGGAAGAAAATTGCAGACTGTTAGACTAAAACATAGAGACGATTTGAGTGGGTCGATGGCTTGCGTCTCGTGCGCTTCACTGCGTTAAGAATCGTTGTCGTGGAGTACCTCGAACATGAGTAGCACATGCATGTCGAATTTGCAATAGTTTAGCTGGCAACGAGGCAATGCGTACGGAACCGTGACTGGAGACACTGAGAAGAAGATAGTTGAGGGAACAGAGACTTGCGAGAGGGGTGCGAATTGGTTTGTTTGTTGTGATTTCTTGGTGTGCGCGATCGTGTGAAACGCACCACCAGTTCTTGCTTCTTACAAAATCTTTCCCAAATCTGACCAAGCGCGAGTGAAAGCCCAAGATAGGTTTGAAAACTCTGTTTCCTGGGCCACAACCAAGTATGTACCGCAAATCTCTTGATAGAAAAATTTGTTTTCCCATTCGACACTGCACCGCCGACTCCCAACCCCAACTGAGACTCAACACGCGTACATCTTCTCCACATAGAGGCCACGGTATGGACAGCATAATGGCTACGGTCCTCTGCCGTTACAACTACATCACGGAGGAATCCGTGCGCGCAGATATCAAGAAGCGGGGCGAATCCACACCGACGGTCATCTATCCTAAGTTTTCGATCGAGGCAGAACACGACAATTGCTGCATGCCGTATAACCCCCCAGAGCACCTTCTCGAATGCGGCCATGCCATTCAAGCTCGGAGCGATGAACCGTGCGGTATCAACTGCCAGCACGTTGCGAAGGAACTGCGTAGTCTCAAGCTCAACAGCAGCGAGTGGGAGGCCGCCAAAGCCCGCTACATCCCTAAGGTCGAGGCGCGTACTGCATGGTTCTGCTTAGCTTGTGAGATGGGGATCATTCAGGAGTGGAAAAAGAAGTGGGGTTTCACAACCTCGACTCGTAAGTGCTCACGCACATTTCCTTGAATTGGCAACTCAGCATAGTACGAAAGTGGAGCAACGAAGGCTGCTTCGTGCATATCTCAAGGGACTGTGGAATAAGGGACACATTGTTACCTGGTCAGTGCCGAAGGCCTGTGTGATGGTCACTACGCCGCTGTCTCCTCCCGAATCAAAGATCGAATAATCGCCAATACCACCTGAGTCACCCAGAGAATATGGTGACCTCGCCAAGAACAGGGTTATTTGGAATGGAATTTGTGGTGATGACATGACATGGCTTGATTCAGGTTGAGGATCATGGAAGCAGGACGAGCTTGGTCACAGTCAATTTTGCACGCTGATCGCCAGACTTGGAGGGTTGACTATGATCAACGATTTCTAGTTAATTGATAGAACATAATCTAAAGGGGTCTGTACGAAAAACAGTATGTTGAATAGTTTGAGGCATTATAATCAGATCGCGATACTGAAGCTAACAATATCTCTAATATCTTCAACAGATGCGGCCCTGGATTGTACGAAGAGATGCGCGTCAAGTGGTTGAATCCGGGTCAGAGGAGGGCATCTACGAAAAATGCTGTCGTACTAGACTCTGCGACTCTTAATGCCGCAATCAAGAAATTGGAGAAGCGCCAGGCCCGGCGTCGAGCGGAGAACGCTAGGAAGCCCGTTCTCCCCTGGACCGAGAATCCGAAGACGGACTCAAAGAGTATTGTTGGCTCACTTCCTTCCGACTTGACTTTCACTACAAAGAAGGCCGGTTATGCAGACATCAGGCAGAACAAAAATTGCTGAGCGAGTAAGTTGACAGTCCTTACGCACAGAGTATGTCAGACCACGCCTCCTCTAGTCCGCGAGGCGGGTTTCCTTCAAGACCATTTTGATCTCTTCGACGCTCTCGACTTCGATCCCGGATTTCCGAATCAAATCATCAAGATAGACCCTAAGTGGACCAGTTTCATCACCGACATCATCGTTGCAAATGGAACCACAGGTTACGAAAAAGTAATGGAAGACAAATATTCTGAATTTGATCCGGAGGTCATGAGGATCATAGCGCAGAAAGCGCTGTGATATTATACGCTTGCGAATGCAGTAGCAACCAAGTCAGAGGATGATTGTTGCAATATGTAGCACTACCATGGTCAGGATCGTAAATGCTACAGACAGATCACGTCCTCGTCACCCATCGCAGTCGATATCCTTGCCGATATGGAGCAGTCGCCGGTACCCAATATTCGGCCTCTGTACACTCACACAAAGACATCCAACCCTCCAGGGAACTCGAAGCTCACAGGCCAGCATGGTGGAAATGCTCAGTGGCCGGACGATGGAAAGGATTCCTTGAGCGACTCTGACAGCTCCATCGAGTCAGATTCTGAAGATGAAGATGAGTATAGGGTGCTCGTTGGTCATTACGATCCGCTCTTAGGATCGATTGACTGTGAAAACTTCAGACTCAAGATACTCAGATGATAGCGGCGAGGGCGAGGTGGAGACCGGCGGGTCTGAGGCTGTCTCTTCCGGATCCGTTGAGAAGGATTGCAATACGAACGATGGGCTAATAAGCTAGCATATGCAGCGTAAATTAGCGACTATGTCCGCCATTTGAAAGCCTTTGTGCAGTAGCCTGTTCGATTTCGAGATTGGAAATGCTGGCCAAAGCGTTTTAGTTACCATAATTGGACATCTATTAACAATATCTCCGGATTGCTATTGACTATTTGAAGCCCTTCCCTAGATACTTTACCTTAGCTAGTATGCAGCATCCTGACTGCGTGGTCGTAAACATGTTTCGCTATGTAGCAATCTCGTCATCAAGATTCTAAGTGCTCCAGCTGGCCCGAGGAATTGGGCAAAATATAGTAAGATAACCAAATCATTAGGTTGATACTTACTCGTGCTGTTCACTGTTCACTTCCCACACTCACTATGTCCAGAGCCAACCATCTCACAATGGTTCATCATACCCATATCTGCTTGCCATATCGTCTCTATTACAAGCCCCGATCTCGCTAACACGTGCACTCCTCTGGTGTGCCTGATATATTGGTATTTCGGTGCTACTCCGTTTTTCCATTTCACATCTTCGGCGTGGAGAGCGTTGACTTTCTCCCTGATATGTTGTCTGTGGCTCCTGGGGACTCGCTAATTATACACTCGTAATAATTTACCAACATCGTCTCGCCTTGTAACAGGGTCAATCAACCTTCCAATATTCATGACACCCGCAAGTATATTCGGAAGCGCTAAGGGGGAACTTCAGGGCTTTCCTATCAACACCATCCTGTCCCAATCTCACCACCTTTACCATCAAGTCCTTCCATAATCTCTTTGGCGCATCGTAGTCCAACACCGCCAATTCAGCATATATTGCTTTATCCCACTTCTTGACCGCTGCATCCACCGCCAGATACCGAGCAGTATGTTCCTCATGAGCGCCTCGGTAGATAATTTCAGCGACAGACTTCCCTACACCCTGCATGTAAGAGCTGTCCCAGTTTTTGAGGGGTTCGATGAGACAGTCGACACACGCGCCCATATAGTCGCAGTCAGATATTTCGATACTACAGTCCCAGTGCTTCCTCTCGCCTAATTGCTCCATTCTCAATTCATCCACATCAGGGTGGTCGTTGTCCGGTGTTTCCCGGATGTCGATGAAAAAACGAACAGTGTAAAGCCACTGCACGTAGAGTTTGAAATCTTTAGGTTCGACCACATCGCAAACGATGGGCTTGGAATTCGCGTCCGTTTTATCCATTTCAAAAAGTCTTTGTTCGAGATCGTCGCATTTCCCATCTCGAAGAAAGAGCTCTTAGATGTAGGAGCTTCGCCGGTTTGAAGGCTTTTTACCGACGCCGGCTTCGAAACTAGGTGGTCAGTCATACAGCTTCAAAATCTTGTCAACATGCCACTGTCTCACTTAACTTGGACCCTCCCATTCATTGCATATTATGGATCTCTTTGGCCCGGGATGCGGCTCATGAAAATCTCGTCCTTGTGCATACTCTGGTCTACTGCGGATTCGTTAGCAAGCTGCGCTGGATGCAGAGGTGGTGAAGCAATATCCTACATTTGACTTAGACGGATCCTGTGAAGAAATAGACGGTGTTCCGTCAATATGATATTGCTGGCAGTGGGTGCTGGGGATGGCTCGGTAGGCCGTTGGAGGTAGGTAGGAAAGAGGCTGAAGGATTTGTGTCAAAATCCTGTATAATCTCGAAAATCTTCGTCTTTCACTTCACCACAAAAGACACAAGTAGATAATTATCACAATCAGGGACATTTAGTAATAAGGAGGCCGAAAAGTGTGAACAAGCAGATTGATATTGTAACCGGTACGCAATAGCTAAATAAGTGATACTTATTAGTCATTCTCTGATGCCACTCAGAGGCGCTTTGAAGCTCCAAGGGTAGGCAGAAGCAATGGATGTGCGGATGGCCGATTCGATCGTGTAGAACCATAGATTCAGAGATGGAGGGAGAGTGCAGCCTTGTGCGTCTAATCGAAAAATGGCATTCACCTTATCTATTGTAAGTATTCCACAATCGCGGCATTGTTCTTATTGACAGGAAAGATGGCGTCTTGGCATGTTGATATTGTCGGCGGTTGGACCGTGAATCGGAGCACGAGAGACTCCAGCATATAACCCGGAATCTTGAGGCCAGGCCGCAACCTCCCAGCCTCCATCGACACATCAGGCCCTCACCTTTCTGCACCCTTGCTGGTTCCAACCTTGTCAACATGTCTGAAATCAAGGAGGAAGACGTGAAGATTGAGAAGACTGATGACGGAGAGCAGGTCCCTGGCTCTGGTTCCTCGGCCTCACAGTCCACCACCACCTACAGAACCGTCGTCACGTACCCGAAGTCCCACATCGCTGATGGAGCCGTCAACCCTTGCACCAATCCCAACACTGGTGGTCTGGAGCACCTCCTCTTCTGCGGCCATACCGTCGGCACGGACGACTGGGAGCAGTGTGCGGCAAACTGCCAATACATTGCCCAGATTCGCGTTAACATAAACCAGCAGATGTGGGCCGAAATCAAGGAGGTCTATTTCCCCTCTCTGGACGAGCAAGATAGGTTCATGTGTAGGGCATGCTACGAGGAGGCGATCGATCGCTATGTGATGGAGATGGGCCACGAGGCCATGACCGGTAAGTCATTTCCGCCGTTGCGTATACAAGTAATCGATACTGATGAACTATTAGAGAAAGACCGCGAGGAGATGATCTTTGATGCTGAGGAGTTGAAGAGCGCGGAGCCAGAGGTGAACTGGCGTGCCACGTCTATCACCTCCAAGGTGGTCACCGAGCATCTTGTTCATGAGTGAGCTGAACACTTTCTTGGTCTCATGTCTCCAAGATTCTTGGGTGACTGAGAAAATATGGCTATGGAGTATGGGGCTTCATTGGGGCTGCTCTTGAATATACCCAGGTGGGGTTGGTCAATCGCTTTCAGGGCGCTAGGGCTACGTAGTTTTAACATAATTACAATTCAACCCACCAAATGTTTGCGCCTAGATGAATCTAGAGTCCAATTAGTGTCAACGGGAGGACATCTTTGTGGCTCTCCCAGAGGAATCCATCGTTGCAATGCATTCGAGCAGCAATCACCGTTCTTGAAGAAATGATTCAATGGAGGACCCTCAATGGAACGGAACCCTAAAAGCTGTTACCCTAGTGATCCTATTAACCTTTCACTCTTGCCCTTCAGAGCCACGCTGGAAGCGTGCGAGTATGCCGACCATATCCTCGACTCGCAGTCCCTAGTCGGCTTTCGCACCCGTTCGCGGAACCGTGCAACTGGATTTTGACCACGATTTTCAGAGTACATCACCGGCACCAACCTCCACAAACTGGCCGATTGCTCCACGCCCTCATCGACTGCACAGCAAACAAAAACTTCACGCTCGTCTACACCCCAACACCCCGATCTGGTCGTCACGTCCACCTCATCAGCAATGACAGGCGGATCGTCCACCACACCAGGACTCCGGCGCTCAGGTAGGATGCCAGCTCGGTCGTTCGCCACCTCCTCCGCCGCCCAGGTTCCCCAGACAGGTCACCAAGACGAGACCGCGCAATCTCCCACCCCACCCACCTACTCTGCCGACCACACCTTCTGCCATCTCCCCAACACACCCTCGCAGCACCTCCTCGCCTGCGGCCACGTGATCCAGACCCCCACACCGCACGTCCCCTGCTGCAAGAACTGCGCTCATGTCTCGGCGGCCATGGACTACTTCGAGTACAGCTGTCAGTGGCTGGAGTATATGCGAGCGACGCTGCCGTTCCTGGACCGACGAGAAAAAGAGCGGTTTTGGTGTGCGGCTTGTGTGGAGGAGGCGGTTGGGGAGGAGCTTAGGAAGGCGGATGAGAAGGCTACAGGAGAGAATAAGGAGTGGGAGGGCATGAGTGATGGTAAGTTTCTTTAGAGTTGTGTTTGCGGTTCTTAGTGGAGAGTTTCCTGACAGTGTTTGCAGAAGAGAAGCGCATTCGAGTCCTTTTTCCGTATAAGGAGTGGATGAGGGAGTGGTGGGAGATTGAGTGGGTGGAGACGGAGATGACGTCCGGTGACTGAGGCGGTTGATGGCAAGAAGGGCATCGAGGCATTGGGGTCTACTCTGAAGGGAGTTGCTCTACCTGACTGAGCAGATGAGGAATGTATCCGGGGTTGGGAAGGAGGTTACCGGCTTCTAGCACAACGCGTGCTGACAGAACAACTGTCTCACGTTGTCCAATATAGGATTCCCCATATGCGATTGTTCTCAAAGGACACTCTACTAGATAAAACTTTGCAGATCATTTCCATTGTCCAGAGCACCCCAAGCAAGTACCTAATTCAAAGGAGATAGTATGCATGAACAAGATGAACTCAGGGTATCTAATTCCCCACTCACATCCCTTTGTTACCCCTCTTCCCACCCCTTTTCTTTCTCTCCTGGTGTCCCTTCAACGTCCTCTTCACCTCCGTCAAACTTCTCTTTTGTTTCCCCTTCGCCTTACCTAGTGTCATCAGGAAGTTCTTCTTCCTTGACTTCTCCTTATTTGTTGTGCTCTTCCCCTCTGCCTCCTTCTTTGACTTTCGAATAGCGGTTGTAGATTGATGGCCCTCCTTGTTGTCAGACTTGGCCATGGCTATCTTCTCCGCCTTCGTTTTTTTGATCCCCAGCAGGCCCGGAGCTTCGATCTCAGCAGCTGTAACAGGATCGTCCGTATGGCGTGAGGCTATGGGAGGCGGACGCCGTTTAGAATGGAGATGTGAAGATATCGAGGTAGTGGTGCGGAGTTCCTGGAGCTTGGCTAGATCTGCTGGGGTGAGAATGCGGGTTGTTGCTAGCTTAGATACGTGTCTTATTTCGGGATACATTGAGGCAGACTTGGATGTTGAGTTTTCCTTTTCCTCGGTGCCTTCGGTGGGAGCCTCGGATGCTAGTTTAGCTTTCTTAGCAGGAGGTTTGTCCTTTTCGTCTTCGCTATCGGATATCACAATATCCTCGCCGTCAGATTCGACATTGATCCAGCCTCCAGAATCATCGCTGTCGTCAGATTCGACGTCCCAGTTCTTCCAGTCTTCTGCTTCGGCACGGGCAATGTCTTCCTCGTCTGTTGGCGCGTCGGGATCAAGGCCCGCTTCTATGCGTTTCTTGCGGCGCTCTTCTTCCTTCCATTGCTCGAGGAGTTCTATACCTTCAATTCCACCTGCGGCTTGCTCTCCAAATCGTCGCTCATGGAAGGTGCCGGTGATCAGGCTAATGGTGGCATCCTTACCTCGATCCCGCTTGTTGAGCAGCTCGGGCGCAGCTTCGCGAAACAATGAGAGAAGGCCGCGAGCAGCCATCATGACACCCTTGTCCTTACTTTTCCTATACATAACTAAATCCTGTAAGAGTGTGCCACTCATAGCACCAGGTTGTCTAGCACATATTTCTCGTATAGAGTTCAGACCCGCGGCAGCAACCTCGGAAGCAGCGGCTTCGGACACGAACTCGTTTGCAATTTTTTGGATGAGCGGTTCCAGAACATCGCCAGGGACGAGATCATGCGTGGCTTGGGCGAGGCATGCAAGGAAGGACGTTACTGATGCTTGGCGGGGGTTGAGGTATTTGAGGAAGTAGGAATACAGTGAGATGACTGTGAGCTTATGGAGACCGACTAGCCGAGACACAAGTTGGAGAACTACTAGTTTGGATTCCAGGGCGAGCTTGGACTTGGAGTTCTGAACATGCTTTGAGAAGAGCGACTCTGCAAATCCCTGAGGATCGTGCAACAGATGCAGAGCAGAGAAATTGAGAGGATGCGGCGCCTTCTTCTTCTTCTCCTTGCGTTTGACGGTCGCAGCCGCCTTCTTAAGGTCTCGCTGGTTCTTCTTGGATTTCTTGTTGATGCCAAATTGATGGCGCACCTTATCCATGTCGATATCGTCATCACCATCGCTGCTTTCATCCGCAGCTTCTTCCCGCTCCTTGTCACCGCCCAAGAAAAACCGCACTCCTCCAGTGATAACCTTCTCGTTCTCGCTCAAGCTGGCTTCCTTCATGATCTCTACTGCGCTGGAATCCGTCCATATCTGCCGTTTCCATAGTTCGCGGGTAAGCTTTACAGCCCATAGGCCTTTGGGAGATTCGCGGTCGGATGTGACGAGATTGTAGAGCACCTTCTGAATTGTTCGATTGAGCTTATGATTTGTGGCTTTTGAGTTTGATGTTCGGAGGTCCGAGAGAATTTTCGTGAAGAGGAGGGCACGAAGGGACTTGCTAGGCGTAGTGACGAGGATCGGAAATAATGTGTTGAGAAGCCTAAAGCGGTTATTGCATACCCTTTGGCAAGGAAAGAAAGATTCTCACGTTGAAGAGTCGATGACATCCTTATTCCTCAATAGCACCAAGCTCCCCACAATCTTGTCTCTGAGTTCATACTGGAGGTCCTCGTGATGCAAGCTCAGGATTTGTTGTAGATCCTCTGGAAACTGCGCTGTTATCGTGGGGTACGCATCGGCGCAATGTGCTATGAAGTCGATCAGGTCGCGAAACGAGACGAGCCCATTACCGTCGGTTGTAGAAGGGTTCTGGAGAAAGAGTTCGCGGAAAGTCTCGTATTGGTTGTACTGGTTCTGGAAATCATCCCTGCCGCCCAATTAGTGCTTGAAGTCGTAGCTTTCGTTGATTCCAAAAATACCTATAGGAAGGAGGGTCTCTCCGGACTTTGTACTGGAGGTTCGCAAGATCTGCATCGACCTTCTCCAAGGCTCCAACTTTGCGTTTTCCCATTATAAGTCGAAGGCCCGAGGTCTGAGAGCTTCGCGCGTTTGGTGTTGAAGGTTGGAACTGCAGGCCGAAATTTCGGCGGGGATTCTTTTTCTGCCAAGGCGGTGAATGAAGATCGGAGGAATGTTGATCCGAAGCATAACTTCACTTCGGCAACCTCTCTTCCATTGCTTTAGCACAATCGTCTCCCCTATGTGATTCACGCAATGGAACCCTCCGTAGAGCTCACATATGAATTTGTTGTCATTTACTCACTTCCGTCAACATAACTGTTCATCTCATGCTGTCTTAGGTACCTACTTGAAGCTATCTGCTTTGCCAATTTCTTTCCATTCTTTCTAAGGTTTCCTCATTCTCTCCTAAGGAAACCCTGTCTCAGTATTTTCACAAAATGGCGTATGATGAGGATTCCAGGTGCCTGCTATGGCAGGATTCCATGGATGCAGCGCTATGAAATGGGTCCAGCCAGTAGAGTATTTGGCAAACGCGGATACCTGGGACCCTTTTTCTCCACTGCGGCTCTGCTGTTTACACCGTTAATGTCGGTGGGTTCTCAATTACACCGTGAAACCAACATGACCCCGCAATTTAAACCAAGCCTTGATCGTGTGTGCAATATGACTACTCAGTCTTTTCCTAATACACCCCAACTCGCCTCTTCCTAATACACTCTAACTCATCCAACTGCTACTGTTTGTCATGGAAAATATAGGCAAAACAATATGCAGCAACACTCCTAAACTCAGCCCGGCTAAGATCGCCCCGACCGACGAGACAAAGAGAATTAGAGAGCCCATCGTCGCACTGGTGAACGAACAAGGCGACGAACGTGGCCCGAAAGATCGCGCCTTGAAAGTGAAGCAGGCTGCTATAGTGGATGCTGAAGATGATACCCTCACTTTAGTTAAATTGCCTCTCCCTTCGAACGCCAAACAGGCCAAGAAAGCTCTCCGAGCACATCTCGGTGCCCACTTGGGAACACATACATTGACCGAACATGGAAGAGAGGTCTGCATTCAGCTCGCTCCGACCCATCACCTTCCGAAGCAACAAGCAAAGCTCTGGGAAGAGCTACCCCGTCAACAGGCAGCGGATGTTGACATCAAGAGTACTCCTCCGACTCAGGACATCATTGATGCGGCACCTTTCATTAAGCAAATCGCTTACCAACTTGGGCGTGAGTTCTTACAAAAGTAACGCATCAATTAAACACTGACCGTCTTCGGAGAAAATCAGGTCTTCATCAAGAAGAATCCTGCAGTCCCCCTTCCCTGCAGTCTCCATTGCTGTACAGAAGTTCGTGAGGCTAACGGCAACCCGCCGCATGACGGGCTGCTTGTTATCGAGCCTTTCGTGGACGCCTTGACTGTTCGACCTATCAACTCAAAACAAGCAAAGCTTGCCAAGTATCTCACCTTTGAGCGTGTTCTGGTCTCCAAGCTCAGTGTTTACTATCCAACTCTCAAGAAGATGATCAAACTCGATACTTGTGGCCTGGGGTTCTGTTCCTACTGCCTGGACTACCTTTGGGACCGGAGGGTTATTGCATGGGCTTGTCTTGATGCGAAGGAATCAGCGGTGAGCTCCGGCGATGTGGAACACAACATCCAGCGGCGGATCGAACATTTTACATATGGATCCACAATCTGACATTCTCTCCTGAACTTGAAATCATCTGGTATCTCTAGCGTTGGGGCAAGTAGGGAATGCGATAGAATCAGTCTCCACCATGGGTCAAATTCCCAGCATGGTGAAAACAGATTTACCGTGGCTCAGAGGACTTCATGGCCAGTATCCATTAGCGAACATTGTCTATCTAATCTACATAATGACATTTATATCTTTACCATCTACCCAGGCCTCAATTGTTTTCTTCAGGATATCCCCGAGGTTGGTCATAGTCCTTTGTGCAAACCACGCCAGATGTGGACTGACTGTGATGTTCAAATCTCTTGCCTCCTCACTTAACAGTGGACTATCTTGGGGGCCTTCTGCTGGCTCCTTCAAGAAGACATCTGTCGCTGCACCTGCTATTTTTCCGTCCTTGACAGCATTCACCAACGCTTGCTCATTGATGATGCCCCCTCGTGCGATGTTTATCACCACGGCATGTGGTGACATGACTGCAAATTCAGGGGTAGATATGAGGTCCATAGTGTCGGGATTCCGTGGCAGGGATAGCACTAGTACCGTACTCTGGCGCAAGACATCTTCGAACGGGACGCGCTCATCGTTGTTGGCCAGTGGGAGGACTCCATTCAATGAGGGTGATGGCACAGAAGCCTTTTTGCGTGCCGCAACAAGCACTTTCATCCCCAATGCGCGCCCGATTTCCGCGATACGTTTGCCTGCCGTTTCAATCAGTTTTCAATGCCACCTCTCGTCGCAACAGCAAACCTACCTAGCGACCCATACCCCACCACCCCCATGACCTCATCCCCACACGTCAACGGCGGGTTTCCATCCGAACACCTCAGCATCCCCGTCAACGTCTTCTTCTCCTTCCAGTCACTCGGCACCTTCCTCGTCGCCGTATCCAACATGACAGTTCTCCTCCTCGCCGCAAAATACAAACTGATGGCATGTTCGCTCACAGCATCAATGTTTGCTCCAGGGCAATTCGTCACCCTAATTCCCCTTTTCTTGCAAGCATCGAGATCTACAGGGTCTGTGCCAGTCGCCATTACGGCTACGAGCTTCAGCTTCGGGGTTACATCGGGTGAGAGAATTTCTGCGCTTAGACGAATAGTGGTGACGATAAGAATTGTTGCGTCGCGCACACGTGAGGCGAGCAGTGAAGCATCCGGGCGGTCGTAGGTGGTTAGATTGTAGGTGTGCGGAGGGGAGAGGTCGAAGGAGGGGGGGAGGGGTTGGTGTATGCGCTCGAGTGCGACGATCTCGTGGTGAACCATGTTCAATTGTCCTTTTGAGGTTGATATTGACGTGATATCAGGGTGGCCGATCCTTCAAGATCTCAGGCTCCTCTATATAAACGTTTCCAAGGTTCCTATCTCTACAGCTCGCCGGCAGCTGCTGCCGCTGATGGTTGGTAGGGCGCGTTCCTTCTCAACGCGAAAGTTCTCCCCCACTCCGCACATCTCCGACAGAGGAACTCCCAACTCCATCTCGTCCATCTCATCCTTAACACTCTCCTCTTCTGGCCCCGACCTGCCTCATGCGCCTGGTCTTCGCCATCTCCAGAATTTGCAAAACACTCGCAAAACTTCGACGAGGTCAGCACTGACGCAGTGGCGCGTCTTTCGCGAGATGCCTCGGTGCACAGTCCGCCTCCAATCACCGTCGGCGAGCATCATCACGTATTTCCATTGGTCACCTTTTAGTCCTCAAAGCCTTCAAACCACAAACCACGCGACCCCACAGCCTGGCAAGCCACCGATGTGTCGAAAATGGCGGTGGGACCGGATGAGGCTTTCGCTAAAGGCGTGGAGAGGCCTTGTTCGGCACAAGCAACATTACCGTGAGAACCGCTCCCCAACCTCGTCACGCGACACAGCGTTCGCAGTTCAAAGTTCTCAGCCGCCACTAGCCCTGCCAGAGGGCTATCTGCCCATGGACCCAACAGCGGCGCTCCCGGCTCCCGATAACATGCTGGCTGCCATTTGCTGGCGCCAAGATCGGTCTTGAAGCTCTTTCAGGGATCTGGCGTGCATCCCCTGCAAACCGTGTGCATCCACTTGCCTAAAATTTCAGTAGCGGGCTCGGGCCCATGCACCTGACGTCCTCTTGCAGCAGTACAAGTCCTCTGCATTCCCAAGTGGCAGACTTTCTGCTTCACGACAATCCTACAGGCCTTCTTCCCCTGCCTACACCATCAACACTCTTCGCCCACCATGGCCGATCCTGTTTCCGGCAACCATGCCTACGGGACCCAATCCGATGCCTTCCAGGCCGAGAACGACATCTATCGTCGTGGGTCGAAAGAGAAGAACGCGAGCCTGAACGCGAAAAATGGAGGAGAACTGGGGGAGCGCAACTCTGCGGACGACCTCCTCGCGGCCATGGGCTACAAATCTGAATTGGTGCGATCAAGATCAACGCTTCAGGTTGCGTTCATGTCTTTTGTCCTCGCCTCCATCCCTTACGGTCTTGCAACAACAATGTACTATCCGGTCGTTACAGGCGGGCCTGCCAATATCATCTGGGGCTGGGTAATGGTATCGCTCATCATCCTCTGTGTCGCTGTCTCGTTGGGTGAGATTACCAGTGTCTATCCCACATCCGGTGGCGTCTACTATCAGACCTTTATGATAACACCCCCGGCCTATCGAAAAATCGCTTCTTGGATCTGTGGCTGGGCATTTGTGGTCGGCAATATCACCATCACCCTCTCTGTAAACTTTGGTACAACGCTCTTCTTGGTGGCGTGTATCAACGTATTCGAGTCTGCTCCAGGTGTTGGGATTCTCGCGGGCGAGCCTTACCAGATCTGGCTCATCTTCGTGGGGGTCACGATAGTGTGTAATGCTGTATCTGCGCTCGGAAACAAATGGCTTCCCTGGTTGGATGTGAGAAGACCCCCAAAGCAACTCCCCTGGATCGTTACTTACCTGAAACTAGACCTTTGCCATCTTCTGGACTTTTGCAGGCTTGATTTGCATCGTGGTGTGTGTTCTTGCCATTGCGAAGAATGGCCGTCATAACGCGTCCTATGTGTTTGGTGAATTCGACCCGAGCAATTCCGGTTGGCCTGCTGGTTGGTCCTTCTGTGTTGGTTTGTTACAAGCTGCCTATGCGACCTCTTCAACTGGCATGATCATCTCGTGAGCCCCCCTGTGCGCCAGAACAACATTCCCATGCGACTTCCTACCCATGCAACTCTCCCCAAGCGACTGGTTCCAAGTGCCTATGCGACTTTGATTGTCCGCTGGAAACTTTGAATCTCCCGGCCTCTTCCTTTCTGTTCAAGTCGGTTTGCTGACTGTTCATAGAATGTGTGAAGAAGTAGAGCAGCCCGCCACTCAAGTTCCCAAGGCTATGGTTGGCACCGTTATCCTCAATACCTTCGCCGGCCTTGTTTTCCTGATCCCGCTCGTCTTCGTTCTCCCCGACCAAGCCATGCTTGCTGTCCTCGCCTCAGGCCAACCCACCCCGACCATCATCAAAGAGGCAATCGGTTCTTCTGGCGGCGCCATCGGTCTCTTGTTCCCTCTTCTTGTCCTTGCAATGTTCTGCGGCATCGGCTGCACAACTGCCACATCTCGCTGCACATGGGCCTTCGCTCGTGACGGTGCCATTCCTGGATCCAAGTGGTGGAGTCAGATCAATAATAAACTGGATGTCCCCCTCAATGCCATGTTGATGACCTCGGCAATCGAAATTTTGCTGGCCTTGATCTACTTTGGATCTGCCGCTGCATACAACGCTTTCGCGGGTGTAGGTGTCATTTGCTTGACAATGAGTTACGCCTGTCCCATCATCGCCTCAGTTGCCGGCGGTCGCAAACATATCGCGGCAGGAAGCTTCAACCTCGGAGCTCTTGGCTTGTTTTGCAACGTTGTCGCTATCGGTACGTCTTTCTTTGCACTTCCATGTCTTTCTTTCCACCATCATCCCCATCTCTTTGTCATTCATGCATCCATACTCTTCTCCAATCCCACGAATCTTGCTGACAAATACCTAGGCTGGACCCTCCTAGCGATTCCCCTCTTCTGCATGCCAACATATATCCCCATCACCCCCGAATTCATGAACTACGCCTCTGTCGTCTTCTTTGCCTTCTTCCTTATCGCCACCGCGTGGTACTTTGTTTGGGGAAAGAAGCACTACCAAGGCCCGCCTGTTGTCGAGGAGCAGGCTGTTTTGGAAGCAAGGAGAGCGAGTGTGACGTCGCATCGCCATGATAAGATGTAAATGAGTCTTGCATTACAGGCTTAGGAACTGATGGGATGATGGGATGAAGAGAAGTTGTTTGTAATATCGATTTTCTGGGGGCACTTTGTTTAGTTTTTAGCTTCTGGGTGACTTGATGGTTGGAAAGAGCAGAGAGACATATATACCAAATCGCATCGCATCACATTCGCTTCGTTATTGCTTCACATCATCCATTCGCATGCAACAGATATCCTCCTTGCCTCAATCAGCTTCGATATCAGGACGCATAAGTGTACGGAAGGTGCGGCACACTTCCTTTTATATGTACGCCCTGTACGAGTAATCCCCGTTGGTGGAGACTTACTCGTGAGTCGTGGCAGCCCGTTATGCAGCCCTTGTCGAAGTATTTCCGCTTTGGGACTGGTGGCGAGGATCCGGGGGAATGGCTCTGGGGATGGCGCTAGGGGATATATTCATGTGTCGATGTTGGCATTGGTACGAACCAACAGGGAGTTGGATGATGCACCTGTGGACTATGCACGTATCCGAATTGGGTGTTTCATGCTTTGCGGCGATTCTGACAGATGTAACAAGCTTAAGCTTCCGCTCTAGGCTTTGGTACGTTCTACTGTATCCGGTTAGATGTTGATTAGATGTCGATCGGATGTCGGTTACGGAAGGGAAATCAAGTATGCTTGATTGTCGGTTCGGAGGTATGTTCTTTGAGGGTGGTGAGGTGGGATGAGATATTTGGGTTGGTTGTGAGAGCAAGGGATGAGTGAGGAGTGTGTACCTTGCTGACATCAATTCCTTTTGCACTTCACTATTCAATGTCTAAGCAACCCACTCGGAGGAATTACCTCTACAACTACCACAACCCGCAATCTTTATGTCGAGAATATGGAGAAGATCTCAGGATGCAGTAGATTTTACTCCAAGAGTGTTACCTCAGTCATGAAAAAATAACCACCCGTAGATGGAAACTATGCCAGGGTACATACCTGGAGTGCTCATTCTAAGAGTAAGTCCGACCTTTCCTGACCATTTTGAGACAGAGTTACCATTAAATTATATTCCGCTACTAGAGAAGGTGCAGGTAGAGATTATTCCCATTTTCAATATGCTCCTTCTTCCTTTCTCCTACAACACGTTCTCCATTCTCATTCATATCATCCTCATTGCGATGAATCATTTCCTGTACTCAACCGCACCCACCGTACCACCTAGCGACGCCGAAATAGCCCACAAGCGTCAACGAAACCGTTCCATCAGTCCCCTTCGCATCAGTCCAACCCCCTCACCAACCCGACGGGAAAAGCGGCCGCGTACATTGTCCAATTACCACAGCGATCCGGCCTCACTACCAAGTTTAGAACCCGACGAATCTGTTAAAAGTCCGCCCTGGAATCGCCATGTACCTGGACAAAACCATCCTCGTCAACGTCGGGAGGCGCCAACGCCTAGAATACCCTGTACCGTCAATCTTCCTAGAAATTACACATTCCTGCCACCGGAGACTCCACCAAACTTCGCATCTGCGCAAGGCCCACTGGGAAACGAAGTAGAGCGACAAGACTCCATTTTCCCCGACAAGACCCAGCAGCAGAATCTTCAAGTATCACTTCGGACACGTCCCAGATACGCACGTATGCCAGAAGGCGCAGTGCCACGTCAATTCCAACTAAGCTGCACACCCTGCTTCCTTCTAAACCGATACTGCGACATGCACACCCCCTGTACCGCCTGTTCCCAACAATCCCGGCACGAATGCGACTGGTACGGCGGCGAGCAGTTATTCGCCGGACAGCCCAGCATCATGCTACTTCTCAAGGACGTCAATCGCCGCATCCCAAAAATTCCATTCAATTTAGTGTTCAGGCTGGAGGATGCAAAGTTTGATCAGAAGGAGAATAAGGGGGATGATAAGATGGTGTTTGCGTTGAAGGAGGATTGTAGGGAGTGTTGGAAGAGTGGGGGGAGGTGGAATTGTGATCGGGAGTGGCCGTGTTGGAGGTGCAGGGCGAAGAAGATTGCTTGTGAGTGGAGGGTGACAAGGGAGGTTTGGGGGCATTGGAGGAGGTGTACTATGTGAGAGGGTTTGGATAGATATGAGGTGTTGCGGTGATGAGGGAAAGTGCTCTTTTGGAAATATGCTGTGCGGGCTGGGGGGCTTGGTAGAGGGATTTCTGTAATGGTCTATTCTTCCTTAATTTTACCCAATCATATCTTGATTTATGGTTCGACTATGAGCTCTTGATTCTTCCGTCTATCCGCGATGCGGTATCAGTTGCTTGATTGATCGACTTTGTGGATGGATTCAGAAGGAAGCCTCACAACTGTTTCTACTGCCCCTCGCCTTTCGGTTTCGCCAACTTAGCAACTTCCTCATCCTTGGTAGCCTCCTCAAACACCGGTCTCAGGAGCTCAAAAGCCTCCGTCACACGCGCATACGTAATCCCTCCGAGCCTCGCTATCGGCTGCAAAACCTAATCACGCAGTCAGCCAAACCCTCCCTCTTCCACCTCATTCTGCCAAATCATTGCATCTCAGAAATGACCAGAATAATCAAACATACCTGAGGATCAATCAATACCCCCTCCTCATCCACTGCATCCTCTCTAACCCAAAACCGCACTCCCTCAACAATAGCATGAACCCCTGTCTTCTTCCCCGGCGTAACCTTGCTCTCCCACTCCCTCGTCTCCACCAACTTCGCCTCAATACTGAACACCGCCTCACGTACCCTATTCGGCTTCACCACGCTACTCTTCTCAGGATGCAGGCCTGAAAAGGCCCACTCGGATACGCCTTCAGGCGCATTGATGGAAGTGTAATTTGCGGCTTCGATGAAGGAGGAGGATATCATGTTTAGTACGCATTCACCGGTAGAGACGAGATTGGAGAGTGTATCCTTGGGCCGCGAAAAGCCACCCGAGAAGCCGAGGACGAAGAGGGGCGGGTCGTGGGCAATCATGTTGAAGTAGCTAAAGGGGGCGAGGTTCGTGCTCTCCCCATCTGCACTGATGGTGCTAACAAAGCCGATGGGGCGAGGCACAATACCCGATATTAGCAGTTTGTAGTTGTGCACTGCGGGGCGGCCCGGTGCATAGGGGTCAATTTCGCGGTGCGGAACTGAGGGTGGGGGAGAGGTGTTGGCGCCAGAGCCGGGTGTCCAGGAAGGGGAAGGAGTTTGCGTGTAGTGGAATTGGGAGGACGTGTTGAAAGGGGGGCGGGAGGCTTCAACTTTCTTGAAGTCGGGGTGGGGGTTGCGTTTGATGGTTGCTTCGGCGTCGAGTTTGGGCTCGGACGGGGCGGCGGTGGGGGACATTGTGATTGCTGTTGTGGGTTGGTAGCTGATTGAGATTTGGAGGAATAGAAGTGCAGTGGAGAGTAAGAAACTAGTAAACTAAGGGTATGAAGGGAGGGGAAAGAACGGAGTCGTTCGAACTAAGCCTCATCAGGGAAAGAATGTTTGTTGTTGAGATTCATTGTGAGAGTCTAAACAGTCATCGATGGCGTTGTTAGCCAAGCATTGCAACGCACATCGTCCTTCGGGGTTTGAACGGATATCTCTCGCTCTTCTTCTGCTACACCTACACCGTCCCGGTTGTCGTGAGTAGCCGGTTCTAAACGTCATTCCGAAGCTACCCCACCAAACATCGGAACTACCCCGCTATCTTGTGCAAAGCCGCCTCTTGACATCGGATGGACATGGATAACGCGTTGAGATGGGCGATAAAAACGATATTAGCAATGCATTCCTTCTACCCTGATTGTAGAATGCTCGTTCGATTCACTTCCATGTCGTCTTTCTCAATCACTGCTTCTTTAAAATATTAGTATTTTACAAGGTGGGCCTTGGTCCTATTCAGCTAGGTCACTCCAGTACCACCTACGAATCGGAGCTCCTTATCTTTATATATACCAGCTCAGTCTACCAGAGAAAGACTCAACAAAACGGACATGGCAGACGAAGTCAAAAAAACAACGTCGAAGCTCACAAACCTCAACATGTCCGACTACGATACGTACAAGCTTGGAAATTTCAAGCTGAAGTCCGGGGGGGAAATCCCGGAAGCTTTCATCGCGTACAAGACGCTTGGAGACCCATCCCTGCCAGCGATTATATATCCGACGTGGTATTCGGGATGTAAGTCGCTGTGAAAGTAATCGCACAATCGGAACTAACGCAGCAATAGTGATCTCTGATAACCTCTGGCTTGTAGGGTCAGATAAGACACTGGACCCGTCAAACTTCTATATCATCATTCCTGCTCTTTTCGGCAATGGCCAGTCTTCAGCGCCGTCAAACACGCCCGACCTGCGCCCTTTTCCTGATGTGCTCTTCTACGACAATGTACGCGCACAACATGAGCTCGTAACCAAACACCTTGGTATCAAGCATGCAAAAGCTGTGCTGGGATGGAGCATGGGGGCAGGCCAAACGTACCAATGGGCCACGCAGTATCCGGATTTCATGGACTTGATCGTACCATTCTGTGGGAGTGCGAAGACGAGCCTGCATAACCAGGTCTTTCTGGAAGGCGTGAAATCTGCCCTGTTCGCGGCCAAGGGGTCAAGTTCTGCTGGAGTTTCCAAGGCAGATTTACAAACAGCGAAGGAAGGATACACGTCGTTCACCCCAGAAACCAAGGCGACAGGCCTTAAAGCGCTTGGAAGAGTGTATGCCGGATGGGGGTTCAGCCAGGCATTCTATCGGGAGAAGCTGCACGAGACAATTCTTGGCTTCAAGGACCTAGACGACTTCCTCGTGAGCTTTTGGGAGGCTTGGGCGTGCTCCAAGGATCCGGAGAATATGCTCGCTATGGCACACACGTGGCAAGCGGGCGACGTCTCCCAGCAGGAGCCGTACAACGGCGATTTTAAGAAGGCTATGCAAGGCATCAAGGCAAAGGCGTTGGTGCTGCCGGCGAAGACAGATCTCTACTTCCCGCCCGAGGATTCTGAGATCGAGGTACAGAGCATGAGGCCGGGGGTAGGAGAGCTCAAGGTGTTCCCGAGCATATGGGGTCATTGGGCTGGGGGTAAGCTCATTGGTTGCCGTCGTAGTATCAGGCTGACAACAGCAGGGCCAGGCGATAGCGTCGAGGATGTGAAGTGGCTTGATGACAACCTGAAGGAGTTCTTCGCCAAGGCCTAGTGGCACGGAAAGAGGATACTGTCGAGTTCAGCCCGTCAGAGGTGTTTGGTAGCAATGATTCTCAGTCCCTATGACAGCACGCGCCTCTGGTGGCCCCATGGAATTAATCTTGCGGAATTAAGCTGGGAATTCGTGATTTAAGGTTGTGGCGGTGCGGTGGCGTCAGCCGTTAGTGTCTCTTGGCAGCGTGGCACAACTTCACCTCAAAGACGACGACACCGGCGCGGACACGACACTCACCCTCCAAACCGATCGTGGTCGCGTCGCCATGAGTGCCCGTTAGCCCGCACGTCGCCACCTGACTGCACCCAGTGCCTCGCACACGCCTCAACACACTCTGCCGAGCATCGGTTGGTCGCGCGTCCGCAATAGCCCCGGCCTCTTCTCCGCATCACCGTTGCCCGCGTCGCCATGGACGGCCAGAAGAAGAAGCAGTGGGGCGTGACGAACCCCATCTCCGAGGCGCACCCCAGCTCGAGCGATCTCGCCCTCAACGACTCCCTGATTGAAGCGCTGAAGGCCCAGAACAATTTCGAGACTCCCGAGGGCCAGAATCGAAGGGACGTGACCTTATCTTACTCTCGCGCCGCGGCTGCTGACTGCCCACAGGGACAAAGTGCTCAAGCACCTCCAGAAAGTCGTCGAGGAATTCGTGCGCCGCGCGTGCAAAGCAAAGAGGCTCCCCGCTTCTGCTGCGGACAATGCTGGAGGGTGCATCTTCACATTCGGCAGCTACAATTTGGGGGTTCATGGCCCAAGTACGTCGAGATTGTCTCGTCGAATGTTTCCTTTGCTGACATTCGCACAGCTTCTGACATCGACACCTTGTGCGTTGTTCCCAAGCACATCAACATGGAAGACTTCTTCGCCCACTTCCCGCCAACATTCAAGGAGATGACGAACGAGGAGGACATCACCGAGTTCAACCCGGTCAGCGAGGCATACGTCCCGATTATCAAGATGGAATACCTCGGCGTGAGCATAGATCTCATCTTTGCCTCGCTCCCCACGCGCTCGAGCGTCACCAGCGAGCTCAAGCTCACGGACAAGGACGTCATACGCGGCCTGGACGATACTGGCATGCGCAGCGTGAACGGCACGCGGGTCTCGAATGAGCTGAGAGAGCTGGTCCCCCAGATCAAAGCCTTCAGACACGCAACGCGGGCTATCAAGCTGTGGTCGAATCAGCGCGCCATATATGGGGCTGTGTTTGGGTTCCCTGGCGGAGTGGCCTGGGCAATAATGGTGGCGCGAATATGCCAACTCTACCCATTCGCCTGTGGTGCGACTGTTCTGATGAAGTTCTTCAACCTCATGATGAAGTGGCCATGGCCGCGGCCTGTCATGCTGAAGACGATCGAGGAGAGCTCGCTGGGACTGAAGGTCTGGAATCCTCAACTCTACAACGGCGATCGGGCCCATCTGATGCCCGTAATCACGCCCGCATTCCCTTCCATGTGCTCGACTCATACCATCATGCAAGGCACCATGCAGGTGATGATGCAGGAGTTCAAGCGAGCGGATGAAATCGTTGGCGCTATTCATGCTGGAAAGAAGAGCTGGTCCGATTTGTTTGAACGCCATACCTTCTTTACCAAAGACCATAAATACTACCTGAGCGTCATCGCATTTGCCCAGACGAAAGACGGACGTGAGAAGCTCAAGGGCCTGGTGCAATCGAAAGTGCGGCTCTTAGCCAAGGGGATTGAGGAAGGGGGAGAGGTGGGTGTGGAGAGTGCACGCCCGTACATCAAGGCTTTCGAACGAGTCCATCGCTGCAAGAACCAGGACGAAATCGACCGTGTTAAGCAGGGCAGCATGGCATATTACCTTGATGCCGTCGAGGTCGCTAAACTCGCAGCGAGCAACCCAGCCTTGGAGGTCACAAACGGCGCGATTGTGACCACAAACGGCGCAGTGACCGACATAGTAAAGAAAGACGAAGAGATGGAGGACAGGGAAATTATCGTCTACACGAGCGTCTTCTACATCGGCCTCACACTTCCGCCAGGTCAGCTAGGTGGCGTTTCTACTTTTACTCAACCGCTGACATCGGCTATAGGACCCGCCCGGTCCATTGATATCTCGTTTCCGGTCGCTGACTTTGTCCGATTTGTCAAGGGCGCGACCGACTTCGACGAGAATAGTATGGAGGTTCGGGTTGTGCATACCCGGAAGTAAGTACTCTTGATACGGAGATGAATCGGTTCATTCACTAACAGCCATAGTCATGATCTTCCTGCCGATGTGTTTCAGCCAGGGGAGACCCGTCCTGAAAAGAAGAAGAAGGAGAAGAAGGAGAAGAAATCCAGCGCAAAGCGACCGTATGCAGAGGCTGGTCTGGATGATGTGGGTTCAGATAATTGTTCCATTTACATGCTCGCTGTCTGCCCTTCACGGGCTTGGACACCAGGATTCCAGGCTGACGGAGATGCTCACGCATATAGAATAGTGTCGAAAAAGCAGCGAAACTCCGCCGATCAGATATCAATGGAATGGCATCTGCGACACGCGCATAGCCGTCTCCTTGGCTGATGCCTCACATGTTCGAAGCCCTCCAACTCTATCGTCGAAAGCGTTGCATCCCTTCAATTATCTGACTCATCTTTCTATCAGCCGCCAAAGCAGGAACAGGATCAGGCATAGACACCAAAGCGGAAGCTCATCCGGTGGGACAAAAACCCTTTAAAGATCTATTGATCGGCCCCTTCCCTGAACACGCACTTGCGTCGACTTTTCGACACTGTATGGTGTAACCTTGCTTCCAACCTCGGATGCGACCGACCAATACACCGACAATTAGCTTTTTTCATCCCAAACACGGAACCAATCAAACCCAACGAAACAAAGCAAACAAAGCAGAAAAGAATCCTAGAATTTTACACAGCCGTGTTATTGGAACCCACCCACAACAACACCGACACAACGCTCAAAAAGTTCTGCGTACCCATTTTGGAGGCTGCCGATCCCACCTAATCACTTCAGCCATGGTTTGCATGGATGGGTCTGTCCGTCGACCTATGTGTCCGGACGGGTCCTGTCTTCTTTCCCTTTACAGCCCTTTTTGCCCCTGTTACTGTGTTTCTCCCTTCACTTAACCTACCCACAACCCAAACCGTACCACCCAGCAACACATGGCGTTTGGCTCCTTCTCTCCTTCTCTCCTTCTCTCCTTCTGTCTTGTACCTTTTTTTCTCTCTCAGTGCGTGCTTCTTTCTTCGGTCAAAAATGCATCGGGTGGTTCAGGCATGGTGGAGTTTTCACGGCGTACGGTTCGGTTCGGGATGGAGTTTGTGCCGGCTTTCGTCCGATGGATCGAAGGCAAGGGCGTGGAACTCTAATCTCCTTTCTGTTTTTGTACTTGGATGCGATGGGGAGACTGGGCTGACTGGCTGCGTGCATGTACATAGTTACAACCAGACCAGACAACAATTTACAACATTTAAGGGGCCTAAGGGCATCACCAAATATTGCGTTCACTTCAACTGCATACTTGTGATTGAGTGACTGGAAGTCGTCATGGTATTATTGTTTATCATAATAATATATGATAGCATAGGACATGATATGATATGGAACGTAGGCGTCATGGAAATATTTGGATATCGAAACCAAACGCCGATCCCAGCGCCGAGAAGGAGAAAAAAAAAGTATCCATCCTTGTATATACGGTACCAGGGCGAGAATTAAAGAAATGATCGTTAGAAATGTTTGTCCAGATGACCTATTCCTTCATGAATTCACCACCGTACCCCTTGCCGGTTCGCCATGATGGTTAGCCGTGCTCCATACTCAACTCCAAACTAGATTCTCCACCTAACCCTTCTCTCTCCCATAGTCGTCTAGGCTGCAGCCACCGCCACCGCCGTGCTGCCCCCCCAAACCGGAGGCGTACTCCTGAGCCCAACACCAGAATCTCGAGCTTCGTTCTTCGCCTTCTCTGCTGCCTCCATCGCCTCCATCTCACATACCTGCGGAATCTGATAGGTGACACCGAAATGGTTGTGCATCGCCACCACAGGAGGGCCACCCTTTCCAGGGATAGCGCTCGCAGCAGTGGCCCAGTTGAAGTACGTCTTGCAACCCGCACACCACATCGAGTCGCAGCCTCCGTCCTTCTCAATCACGAGGAAGCAGTTGGGACACCGCTTGCCGTCTTTGGTCTGCATGAGTTCCAGTGTCTCTTTCTCTGTGTTGGTCATAGCTTCGTTGATGTGTCGAGCGGCATACTCGGCGCAGGTGTAGCCAACGTGAAAGGGGATGTTGCACGTGGCGCACATGCGGGTAGAGCAGTGTCCGCAAGAGACGTGTGGGAAGCCCGCGGCGAAGTGGTCAACGAGGCTGACGACGGCGCACGTCGGATTGACGCACGTGAAGGTCGTGTTGTCTTGCATGTATACTTTGAACATCTCCGCATTGTACTTGTCCAGAGCCGCCTCCGGGAAATACTTGATGATGTTTTCAAAGGACCAGTAGGTGGTGCAGCCCGGCTCGAGGCAGCCTGTGCTTACAGCTCGCGCTCCACGCGTGTCCATTCTGGCGGCCATGGCGGCTCCGATACAAGTATTACAGACCGGGTGGGGGCCGTTCTTTCGACGGGGCGGCTTGGAGAGGTGGTTCATGCATTGGCGAGGAAACTCGTTCGGGTCTTGCCAATGGTGGGCCCTGTGGCCGCGGCTGGGGGCAATCCACCGAACGAACTGATCGGCAGGTTGCTCCTCGATGCAGATCCGGCACGTATAATGGGTGGGAATGGGGGAGAGCACACGCTTCGGTTTGGTGGGATTAGGCTTCTTGCGACGAGGGGCCCATGGATCAGCTCCAGTACGACGTCGGCGGGTTGACCTGCGGAGACCGGTCGTTGCGGTAGCAGTTTGAGGCTGGTTGTTGATGGGTCTCGCTGGCTTGGCCACACGTGACGACGTGGGAATGGTGCGTGATCGGAGTACACGATCAGTTTCGGAGATTATATTGCGGCGTTGAATAGCTGGGGATAGAGCGCCCGGACTGCGCATGTTGAGGCTATGAGCAGCTGACCGTAGGCCAGGACGACGGGTTGCGGCCTTGGTGCGGGCCATGATGGTCGACTTGTGGTGAAATGTGGGGATGGGGTGGTGGTGGAGTGAATGTGGTGTGGGATAGGGAAGGAGGAGGGGTGGTGGGTGGAATCAGCGAACGAGGCTTGGAAGGAAAGAAGGAAAGAGCCGGTTGAGAGCAGACGAACGACCGGTGGAGGCTTCAGCTGGTTCTCCAAGTACTTATTCCACGGGACTGTGAGTCACCGCTGCAGCGAACCGTAGCTTGCAAACGGGCGCTTCTCGCTCCCAGGCAGCTGTGTCTAATCGGGGCACCTTGTTGAGCGCTGCTCTCGGGAACCTCTACATGAGAAGGCTGTCAGGCAGAGACCAGTCGGCTGCGTATGGGTGCTCTGCTTAGTGGGATAGCTCCCAAGGCTCCAACGCCTTTGCTGTGTATGTTACACAACGCCATTGGCTAGGTTCTGGCAACACGGCTTGGTGGATGCTGGGGCGCGGTCGGTGCCTAATTCACTGTCGGTTGACAGATTCGCCGCTCCGATGTCCGTGCGTCGAGACCACCATATCACTCCCATCGACATCCATCACAAATCATAACTCCTACCATCGAAAAGTTCATCAAACCACAGGGGAAATCTGTTCAATGACGAAAGAGCCACCAAATACTCCACGCTGCCCCCTTGGACTGTCACGTTCAGCAGCTACATGCAGGCACTTGCGTATGGATCCGTCGAGATCAAGCTCATCATGAAGCGACTTAGTGATACTCATTTTCTTCGCCATATCTCAACGATTTTCTGTCTCAGGTGGGAAATGCTTCATAGTACGAACACAGAGATGTTGATGGCTTCCTAAGTGTTGCCCGAAATGCCTCCCATGCTACTAACATGGCGTTGGTATTCAGGCCAGCTGGCTCTATCAGCCAGTGTCGTTACCGCAACTACTTGCTCAACGAGCTTACTCCAAGATCTCAACATGCACTCCCGTACCATAGAACGAATAATCACTGGACCAAAAGACCACATATACAAGGAGATGGGAAGCCGTAAAGTATCCGACCTGCACCTTTTTTGTGCTAACATTTCCCAAACTTTGGGGTGGGAAAAATATTCCCCCCTGCCAGATACTTTTTGTCACCCAAACTAGTTACCGTGTCCACACACTGCCTACCTCATCCTCAAGCATGTTCGTCTCCATGCATCACCAGCCGCCAACTCTGGGCAAAGACAATGTTCCTTTCCAAGAATCAAGGCCCAGGGAAGGGGCTGATTGCACGTCCTCAAGCCAACCCACCACAGATCAGAGAAGAATGTCCTTGGCAGAATCTAGGCTGCCACTCAGAATTTCAGATAAAATGGTGCAATACACACACTCATGTCAATCGTATATCAAAGATGAACCCATCCGAGGTTCAACTCGACCGCATCTTATCACCCAACTCAACCCCCTTGGAACCCTTCTTCCAAAACCCAGCCTCTCAGCCCCTACGAAACATCGGCAAAGGACAATGTGGTTCCATCTACCCCGTCGCCGAAGCCCAGGACTGGGTGATCAAACTCCCCAACTCTTCAGCAAAACACAAGGAACTGCGCAACGACTACGAAGTCCACAAAATCGCCAAGCAGGCCTTTGCGACCATGCCCACATCGTTCCAATCCAGTTATCCGATCCATATCCCCGAGGTGAAAGCTTGGGTTGACGCATCATCGACCCAGTTCTGGGAGACGTACTTCCCAGGATCAACATTGCCACTAGACTATAGCCTCGCAACGGAAACCGACAATGAATCGAAGGGATGGTGTATGAACATGCTGATGCAAATCTATCCACCAAACGGCAGGAAGAAGCAGCAGAAGACCCCAATGGAAGGAGCTAAATCACCCATCACCTTCCCCACCTACGGTCTCATAACCTCCCACATCCATCCCGTCCCGCCCCCCCTCCGCCGTGCCCTCATCGAAACATTCCACCACTCTGCCTTGCGGCGTGCCAAAGCCCAAGACGCCTTCCTGCAGATACCCGAAAACGAAGACTGTCTGATAAGAGTCTATCTCGGCCGACGACGCAGCAGCACTGAACCAGAGGGAAAGCTGCGTTCACTGCGTAACTACCCGTTACATGTCGATCAGATGGAAACCCTCGGCTTAGATATCGACATGTATGCCAAGACGATGGGACAGGCCCTTGCGGTGTTACATTGGGGCGCGGGCGTCGATGGGAATGATGTTGAGTTTGTGCTTGGATGTACCTCACCTGCGCTGAACACTTCCGCTTCTTCAAGTACTGCTAATGCCTCTACTCACTCACATCCCAATCCCAGTCCTCAAATTCAGTCCATCGCCATCCACCTCCTAGACTTCAATCTCTGCACCACCTTCCCCCAAACCGCCGCTGGCCTCAAACAACTCGTCGACGCTTTCTGGTGGAACGATCCGTATTACCCGCGACCCAACAGTGTGGATGGGAAGGATAGGAAGTTGTGGGATGTGTTTGTTGGACGGTATTTGGAGGTTAGTAGCGGGTTTAGTACAAGGGGTGTGGATGCCGAGGCATTCATTGAGGGGGTGGTGATGGAGGGGAGGAAGAGGAAGGGTATATTTGGGTAGAATGTTGGCGGAAGTTGTTGCAGTGTTGTGGGCTTTACATGCGTGTTGGCGCGGGGGTCAGTGATATTCCTGCTGCTGGCTATTTTGAGAGACGGAAGGGTATCCAGATTAAGAAAGCCTGTTAGTGCGTTAAAGTGGTGTCTTCCCTATATCACTTTGACTCATGCTAGAGTAGAGGCATGCAAAATATACCGTCTGAATAGGTATTCAACGTCCAATATATTGCGAGAGGTCAAGTCTAAATATCCACTCAACCCCCAATACTCTAATTCATTCAACCACACATAAAAAATAAATATCAATAAACCCAAACCCCCCTCAAACTTCCAACTTCCAAACCACCCCCTCCTCTCCTCCCCGCCTCCTCCCTATCCTAACAACCGGTTCCTTGACCGGTTTCATAACGCTCAACGGTATCCTCTTATCATCCCTTTCCAGCACCTCAATCGCACCCCCCCTCTCAGCATCCTCAAAATCAAACATATGTATGCACGCCGTAACGAATCCCACAATCTCGGTCAGTGCAAAGTGACGTCCAGGACAGAGAACACTACCGCCGCCGAAGGCGCGAAACGCTGCGCTGGGGACGGAAGGGGGGAGGGGGAGTGCTGTTTTGGTTGGGATTGGTGGGGTGGAGTTTGCTGGCGAGGAGGGAGAGGCGGAGGTGGAGGGAGGTGTTGTCGACATGAACCGCTCAGGATTAAAACATTTCGAGTCATGACCCCATACACTTTCCGTCGTGTGAATAACTCCACTGGCAATTTGGATCATAATGCCCTTTTTAAGAAGGTAGGGGCGGTGCCCAGGGACAGAGATAGTATGCGTGTTTGTGACCAGACGCACAGAAGATAAATTCCCAATCAAACGGAGGGATTCGCGGTATGTTGATACGAGGAGCGGGCAGTTTGTCTTGAGGTAGTTCACGTCGACCGTCTTGACCATTTCCCCCGATATCGCATCTACCGAACTCGTAATAGCAGCTGCCGTCTCCTCTCTCAATTGTGCCAGTAACTCAGGCCTGGAGATGATATTCGCCAACAACCAAAACGTCGTCGGCACCGCATTCCCAATAATTCCAAACAGCAGGATCAATTCTGCTCTCCCGGCCATCTTGTTGGTCAAACCATGTTTGAGATTGATAGCTACACGTTTCCGGATCATAGGGGATGCGGTCTTGTAGTACTCCTTGTCGACGAACTCCTGCAATGCTTCGTTGATGGCGCGTCGAGCGAGCCAGGGTTTGCGTGCTGTGAGCCAGGGGAGAAGATCAGCCATCACAGCGATCATGCCGGCTTCGTAGGTCCAGAACTTGTCGACTAGGGAGGGGTGTATGACGAAGGGGTTCTGAGGGCCGTAGATGGTGTGTGCGTTTGAAGTTGTGAAGATGCGTTTGACGAACGTCATGAGGGACATCTCCACCGAATTTTCCCTTGTCCCCCCCTTAGGTAGAAAGCTATTCAACATCTCAGAAAATATCCCCAACTGCAAACTAGACAACTCATTCAAGCTCGGCCCAGGCTCCAACTCCCCCGCAACCATATCATGACTCTCCAACATAAGCCCCTCATGCGTACCCTCCTCGTCATTAATATTCCATCGAATCACATCCATAGTCTTCTCATCAAAGCCCACCAGCCTTTTCGTAACTTCCAAAATCATGCCATAGAATGTCAGATTCTTGCTCGCTCGTTGGACCACGGCGGCGATTTTGGGCTCGACGATGACGACGGTGCGACCTGTCCATGTTTGTAGGGAATAGATGGGGTATTTGGTGGATTTGTTCACACGGTCAAAGTATGACGCGCCGTGCCAGAATAGGCCAATGACGTGACCAAGGAAGGGGAGGTAGGGGTGGGGGATTAGAGGGGGTTCCGAGGGGTGTTGGAGGAGGATGAGGAATCGTTCTGTGCAGCTGATAAGAATGATGAGTGAGATGATGATGGGGAGATATGGGAGGATCGGGATATCGGATAGATCCAGCATTGGTAAATGTTTGTGTAATGGGTGGGTGTTGTGGTTCAGTGTTGAGGTCGTGTACGGGTAATTACCAAACAGGCCCTTGTGACGCCACAACGGCACATGATCTCTCGTGTTATTGGCCAGTGGGAAATGAATGCTGATGGAGTTAGAAAACTGTGCCTCGTAGAAGCTTCAAGTATACAATTATTCAAATGCGTTGATCCCTACAGAATGTGTGCTGGCCGTTCTCAGTCAGTAATAACACCCTCCAATGCACTTGCATAGTATCAACCAACCTTAATGTTCAACTTTTAACCATGTATCTCACCCCCCCTCCCCCCGGATCTACTATTGATCGTATCTATCAAGTTCGATATTGTCTATACCACCACCTCCCACAAGCTTTCAGGCTCCCTCTTGCCACTTCTGTATCCAGCACATGCACAATCTGTACCACAAACCCCGCACATAAATGCACGCGAATCCACTCAGTTTGCCTAGGGGAAACTAAAGCCATCGATTGTGCAGGATATAGAGACATACAAAGCATTCATCCTCGTATAACCCTAATCTCACCGACGTTCTACCCAACTCCCCCATCAACAGAATCAACTTCACCACCCTCACCATCCCTCGCCTAATATCAACTGCATAAGACTTGCAATTATATCAACCAACACCAACACCGATCACCGACCCACCCAAACCCCAAACCAATGTGTACCCCGTGAAGAATCGAAATACCTCCCTTCACTGATAGTCCCAATCTAACTCCAAGTCTCAGTGCTAGTTACGACACAGTCCCTACCTCCACACCAGAAGGAGACAACGTCAAGATTAATCCAACATCTCCTCAGGAGAATGTCACTCCAAACACAGAAGCTGACTCCAAACACAGAAGCTGACTCCAAACACAGAAGCTGACTCCAACCCTTCCCCCACCACAACACCCAGTCCAACGCCCTCTCTTCTTCGCCGCCAACTTGTTTACGAGAGAGCGCGGAGGTTGATGGACGGGGAAGCTAGTGAGGAGAGGATGGCTGGGAATGGGGAATGGGCAACAGGGTGAAAAGGGAAGAGGTGGAGGGTGGGAAACGTGATAGGAATGGCGATAAGAAGAGAGGGGAGGATGGGAAACGGGATGTGGATAGGGAGTAGGATTCATATGTCCAATTCTCACTTTAGAAAAATGCTTGGTTGAATGGCTTTGAGGGATATCTTTCAATGTGACAATAACGTCTTCTCAGAGCTCCTTCTCTCTCTCTCCTCAAGCTCTTCCTTGGTAAGAACAGCCGCACACAGCAATCCGAAAGCCGTAATCTTGAAACCTCCCATCCCCTCCCGTCATCAGACGAAAAGACACTACAAAATACCATCTCCCAATACCGTACCGAGATACTCAGTCCCCATGCCCGCACTGAGCCCATGACCCAAAGGAACGAACCCTCGACCTGAAACTCCCATTTTGATGCATAGACCCCACCCACCCACCCAATGCCCAAAAACGCCATCGCTATGACCCAAAAAACCACAATAATGAGAAAAAGAGAGAAGCGGCCAAGGACAAGAAGCACCTCATTCTACGGCCTCCTTGCACCCCCAGGCACCGCACCAAACTTTGCCGCCACTCCCTCCGCCTCCGCCCTGGTCTTCGCCGCGGTAGCATAATCCCCCTTCTTAATCGTCGGCCTGCCCAACCCATACACACAAGTTGTCAGCCTCTTCAACTTGCCATCTGCGTCCATGACCTGCACCAAATCGCGCAACTGCACGCCCTTGCCCTCCTCGCTATCCTCACGCATGCCAAAAGTGCGCCTTAAACCTTGCAGTTCCTTCTCCTTGGGCTGATTGTCCTTCTCAGCGGGTGTCGCGGTTCCACTAGCAGCAGTGCCGGCTGGTGTTGCCGCGGCGTTGGATTGAGGAGTTGCTGCACCGGATTTGCCGCTTCCGCCCATCATCCAGGAATATTGTTTCTTGCCGAAACCGCCGATGCCGCCCATGAATTTCAGGGCTGTGGCGGCGGTCTTTTTCTGCATTACCTCCTCAGTTTGGTCGAGTTTGTTGAGACGGTCGCGTTCCTTCTTGGTCATCTTCTCGGGGATGATTGGGACAACCGTTTCGACGGGGTCGGCGGTAGTTGCGGCGTTGCCTGCTTTGCGTTTTTGTCGTTTTGCGAGGCGGGCAGTCTCGTAGTCAAAGTCGTCACTGACTCGCTTGCCAAGGGAAGCCGTGATCTTGTTCGAGATACAAATGGTGGGCTTTGGAGTAGGCGGGGTTTCCGAAGGAGGTGTGGGCAGTCGCGCCGTGTTTGCTTCTATGTCATTTAGAAGAGAATTTTTTGCAGGCTTGGGGTGGTGCAACTCACTGTTGGATGTGGTCAGAGGACTGACGGCACTATCAGGCGCCTCCCATGATGACTTGGAAAGATTCTTGGGCTCGACTGTCACGTCGGACGTGGTTTGGCCATCTAATCGGACGAAATCAGCAAAGGCGGGGTCGACGATGCCATCGGCGGTGTTCTGTCGGGTCTGCGCCAGGCCAAATGCGTCTTCAATAATGGTTCGCACTCGCTCCTCCGCGGCGAGGCAGATCAGCGATAGCACCTCCACAAACGGCGCATCTCGATTCAATATGCTATCCGCCTCCAGGGCATCAATAGAGTCGCCCGTGACGCGGTCTCCAAAACTGGTTCGGGTAACATTTGCAGGGGCGTTTGGGATCTTGTCAAACAAGCCATGGATGTTGACTGAGACACCGAATTCGGCAGCCCTGTTCATCATCTTCTGGCGCACTACCCCCGCCTTCAGGAACGGATCCTGCAGCGGTGCCTGGCTGACTTCGGCGAGCGCGCGAGCGGCTTGTTCGTGCTTGCGGACGAGTTCGGCCTGCTGCTGTTCGACCGTCATAGGCTGCTGCAAGCCCCCCGTTCCCTGGTAGGCGCCATGTGAGTTCAAGTTCCAGTTGAAGCTTGCATTGGGTGATACCGTGTTTGAACTCTGCGAGTTGAAAGACGTCTCATCCTTTCGCTTCCCTATCGTCTCCAACATGGCCTCCTCTTCCTCGCGCAGATCCACGCCCGTGCCCCACAGCACGTCGCTCACGTTGCTCACGTCGTAGTCCTTTGCGCTCGCCTTCTCCAGCTCGGTGTTGTCCTGCATCTTGCTCGCGGGCTGCTTCGGCGGCGGCATCGAGTTCGGCGGCGGTCGCGCGTTGGGGTTCGGCGGCATCTGGTACGGCTGCGGATGGTTGAAGGATGGCGCTGCCTGGGGCGCGGCGCCGGACATGTTGTGGTTCATGTAGGGCTGCGGGCCGGGCGAGGCGACGCCGGGCGAGTGCATGTTCTGGTAGGGCGCGTTGTAGGCGGTCCCGTACGTGGGGGACGCCGCGTTCGGGGAGAGCTGCTGTCGCTTCTGCGCCGACATGCCCGCCATGGTCGGCGACAGAGCGCTGGGCGACTGCATGCCGCCGCCGGGGGAGGGCTGCGAGTAGGGCGAGTAGGGAGCGCCGCGCTGGCCCTGCATCTGCGCGTGGTTCTGGGTCTGGATGGGCGCCACGTTGTTCCGCTGGCCGGGGTTGTAGAACTGATTGCCGTATGCGCTGCTGTACTGGCCGGCAGGGGCAGCCGGGGGACCGTAGGGGCTGTGATGGTGCTGGCCGGGCGGCGGCGGCGGCTGCGGCTGCTGCTGCCCATGCTGGCTCCCATGCTGGTTGCCATACTGATGCGCCATGGCGAGAGCAGAAGGAGCGGCCGGCGACGTGAGGAGGCGGGCAGGCGCAGCGATGGGCGAGAGAAGTCGCGATGAGTGGAGCCCTGGGCACCTCAACGGAGCCCGCACCCACAGTCGCGGCGATGGCGCGTCGTCGGTGTCGCAGCGGATGGCCGGGCTCGGGGGCAGGGTGGGTTGGACGCTCGCGGGTGCGTTCTCGGTCGGCGCGGTGTCGTGGCTGTCTTGGAGCAGGTCGATGGAGTGGCCAAGTTCGAGAAGGCGCGAACTTTGGAATGGGGAAGTGCGCTAGGGCCATGCGCTAGCGGCTTGGCACCGGCGAGACAATGGAGCCTCACCCACCTCTCCCGTCGGATGGGGAACAACGACACGCACCGCACCACCACCACCACCACCACCACCACTTGCGCGTGACTGCTTTCTCTAGAGGGTTGACCCACATAATAGCCGTGTCGCATCATCACTAGCAGCATATTCGTGATAGAAGATTGACCCCCATCCCCCAACCTCCAGCGCACCCCGAGTCCTCGCAGCTGCCCGTTGCGCACGACACCACCCCAGCCACGACCTCCACGCGCAGCACCCATCGCACAGTGCCGCTCCGAGCCCGGCGACGCGACAATGGCGACCAAACGCAAGCTCGCTGCGATAGCGCCCGAGGACGACGACCCTGTCGACCCTGCCGATGAGCTCATGTTCCTGTGCTTGGGAGGCGGGAACGAGGTCGGGCGCTCATGCCACATCATCCAGTACAAAGGGAAGACGGTCATGGTATGTCGTGAGCCAGCCGCTATGAAACAGGCATGCTGATGGGAAGTAGCTCGACGCCGGCATGCACCCGGCCTATGAGGGGCTCTCGGCCATGCCCTTCTACGACGAGTTCGATCTGAGCACTGTCGATGTGCTGCTGATCTCCCAGTACGTATTCATCGCATTTCTTTCTGCTTGGTTATGCTGCGGCAGCGGGAAAGAGGCGCATCATCTAGAGTCCGTTGTCTTGAAGAAAAACAGGACGTGGCTACGGCCATGCCAAACCCAATCTGTATATGAGAAACAATGGAATATCATTTGCACTTTACTGTCCGACTCTGATCATGTGCCTCTCCTCCCACCGCCTTTTTCGCAGCTCTAGGAGCTCTCCTCCCATTTCCCCCTTTGTCAAACTCCCCCTTGTTTGCACCGCCATACATCTTAGGACCATCCGTTGACTGTGTACAGTTTCCATGTCGATCATGCCGCCTCTCTTCCATATGTCCTCGCCAAAACCAACTTCAAGGGCCGTGTCTTCATGACACATCCCACAAAAGCCATCTACAAATGGCTGATCCAAGACTCGGTCCGTGTAGGGAACATCTCAAGCTCATCGGAAACCAAGATTCAGATGTACACGGAAGCCGACCATCTCAACACATTTCCTTCCATCGAAGCCATTGACTTCTACACCACCCACACGATTGCAGGCATCAGGATTACCCCGTATCCAGCGGGCCATGTGCTGGGTGCGGCCATGTTCCTAATAGAGATTGCCGGACTCAAGGTCCTCTTCACGGGGGACTATTCAAGAGAGGACGATCGGCATTTAGTCTCGGCAGCTGTGCCCAAAGATGTCAAGGTTGATGTCTTGATCACAGAATCGACGTTTGGAATATCGACACACATTCCTCGACTGCAGCGAGAGACACAACTCATGAAGTCGATAACAGACGTCTTGAATCGCGGCGGCCGGGCTTTACTCCCAGTCTTCGCCCTTGGCAGAGCCCAAGAGCTGCTTCTCATTCTAGACGAATATTGGGCCAAACATCAAGAGTACCAAAAGATTCCTATATACTACAACTCTAGCTTGGCACGGAAGTGTATGGTGGTATACCAGACATATGTATCAGCGATGAACGACAACATCAAACGTCTCTTCCGCGAACGCATGGCTGAAGCCGAGGCCGCAGGTGACCTAGGCAAAGGGGGACCATGGGACTTCCGCTTTGTACGAAGTCTGAAGAGTCTCGAGAGGTTCGACGACATGGGAGCATGTGTTATGCTCGCATCGCCCGGTATGATGCAATCCGGCACCTCTCGAGAGCTACTCGAGCGATGGGCGCCAGACCCCCGAAACGGTGTCATCATCACCGGTTACTCGGTGGAGGGCACCATGGCAAAGCAGATTGTCCACGAGCCCGAAACCATTCCGGCTATCATGACGAGATCGACAAACGCAGCACGAGGTCCAGGGCGAAAGGAAGGCGAGCAGATTATGATACCCCGCCGATGCACTGTGCAGGAATACTCGTTTGCCGCCCACGTAGACGGAAAAGAGAACATGGAGTTTGTACAAGAAGTTGCCGCTCCTGTCGTCGTGAGTCCTCCTTTTTCTTGCAGAACCGACTGCTCATTTCTGGTACAAACGCTAACGTGACCACATAGATTCTCGTTCATGGTGAAAAAGGCAACATGACGCGCCTCAAATCCAAACTCCTAACCCTCAACGCCCACAAATCACGTCCGGTGAAAATCTACTCACCCGCCAACTGCGAGGAAGTCCGCATCCCGTTCAAAACAGACAAGGTCGCCAAGGTGGTGGGGAAACTTGCCAGCATACCTCCGCCACTGCCGCACAAACGAGGTGAAGGAGACGACGAAGAGGACGACGACGAGCAATTAAATCTCATCACGGGAGTCCTAATCCAGAACGATTTCAAGATCAGTCTGATGGCCCCCGAGGATTTGAAGGAGTATGCTGGACTGACCACAACGACGATTATATGTCGGCAACATCTTACTCTGTCGGCTGCGGGCGTGGATTTGATTCGGTGGGCGCTTGAAGGCACCTTTGGCGCCATACGAGAACTTTCTATTACAGACAGTGCGATTGATGGGAAGAAGGAGATGAATGGGAATGGCACGAGGAAAGAGGAGGCGGATGAAGAGGTGCAGCGGAGCACACAGGCTTTTAGGGTGATGGACTGCGTGACGGTGTATTGTAGGGTGGGCGGGCGGGTGGAGGTCGAGTGGGAGGGCAATATGATTAATGATGGAATTGCGGATGCGGTTCTGGCCGTGCTGTTTACGGTGGAGAGTAGTCCGGCGGCGGTGCGACGTAAGTACTTTTCCATCCCCATCCCCACCCCCCTTCCATTTCCGAACTCCAGTCACTATTATGATCCCCACCTCCACCACTCCCCCAAAACTAGAAATGAACCATACTAACCTCCCCCACAGAATCTTCCCGCTCACACTCGCACTCGCACTCCAAACCCTCCCAACCCCTAACCCACAACTTCAAATCCCCAAACCCCCACCGCACACCCGACCCCTCAACCCGCCTCTCCCGCCTCTTTCTCTTCCTCGAAGCCCAATTCGGGGAAGATTCCACCTCGCCCATACAATATCCCCGCGGCTCAGCGTCCCTACCACCCTTGACCGCAAACCCGGCCACAACCACCACCATAGCTCCAGCACAATCCACAACTCCCACAACATCAACCGACCCCTTCACCATCGCCACCCTCCCACCCTCGCTCTCCCCCTCGGACAAAGCCGATCTCAAACGCCTACACAATCTCGGCATCCCAGTTCCGGGGATAGAAATCCGCTTCGACAAGTATGCAGCAAGGGTCTGGCTCGAAGATCTAGAGGTCGAGTGTGCGAATGCGGTGCTGAGGGCGAGGATAAAGGCAGTGGTGGAGAGGGGGGTGGAGACGGTTAGTGGGTTGTGGGCTTGATTGGGATTGGGGGGGGTATAAGAGGGTATGAGGGAATGGTATGGGGGAGGGGTATGATAGATAGCTAGGATGAGAG
The DNA here is from genome assembly GCA_010015725.1 of Amniculicola lignicola CBS 123094. NCBI lineage: Eukaryota > Fungi > Ascomycota > Dothideomycetes > Pleosporales > Amniculicolaceae > Amniculicola > Amniculicola lignicola. The sequence goes on along the minus strand of ML977634.1, from coordinate 100,969 downwards.
AACGAAGTAGCAAAAGGAGAGAAAGAGGGAGGGTTAGTAGGAGGCCGATTAATAAACATGCCTCGGCGACTTTTTGCAAAGGGATGGAGACAGCAGAGATTTGATACAACCTCCCCATTTGCACTGTATTCCGTAGTTCAATTTCCGAGGCAAAGAGAGTTCATCATCATGATCATCACTGAATTTCTCATTTCACCATGTCATGCACTTGTATGAAAATTTATCATGCATATATTCTGATCTTCTCCTGGGTTAAGCAACTTAGATTACACTTTTGCCACTCCCCATACCACCTTCATCCCCCATATCCCATCTCATCACCCCACTTTTCCCTCGTAAAAGCCACCCATCATCCGAAATCCAGCAGAGTAAATAGAGTCAAAGCATCCCGTCAGACGTCCGAATCCACTAACCCAAAGCACCGAAAGCCACAAATACAAAACCATAACATGCTCATAGCCATGTCCGTGAACAATCACTGGTCATAGCCGAGCAAAGAAGAAGAACCGTAACCGGGGAATGGTGGAGGGGCAAAAACAGGAGAAAGAAATTCCGTGTTTCAAAGACGAGCAGGCCATGGAAAGATGGCAATGTTGTACAATTGGCCGGGGAAGGTGTGGATGGAGAATTTCCCGTCGGTTTTACGTTTGAAGGCTCAGAAACGAGAGTCTGATGGCTCATGTTTCCTTCGCAGGTATATTCCGTCCGCCGAAAAAGTCGAAAATGGGCATCTCAACAATGAACGTTCATCGGCTCTGGAACAGTTCTAGGTTCTAAGCCATACGAAGGGAGGAGTCTCTTGCGGTTCAAAGAGGATTAGAAGGCTTGAGCTCCTTCTCGATGAATTCTGACGTCTCATGTTGGAAGATGGTGAGATCCACCATCTTGCTGTACTTGGCGCCCATATTCTTGAGATGGCCCACCCGGCGGAAGTTGAACTGCTCCAGGAGCTTCGTAACACCGGTCAGGTCTTCGTCCTGGGGGTCTCGTCCCCGGTTCTCGTGCGGGTAGTTGAAGTTGACAACTTTGACCACTCGCTGGGAGCCGAACCTCAGGTAATTGCTTGGGGTGCGCCATTCGTATCCGCCACGGCATTGATAGCCAGTGCTGACCATGTCAATCAACCTGTCGAGCAGGCAGCTGGCAACACCTTTGCGGTGGTATTCGTGATGAACATAGAGCTCCAGTTCAAAAGCAAATCGCCACATGCTGCCTGGGTCTGTGTGATCGTCGATGGAGGCAAATCCGACTATAGTCTCGCTCACAAATCCGACTTGGCGACCTTTACCCTGGTTAGGGTGATTGCTTTTCAATACCGCAACGATCCATGGAAGCCCTTGACGGATCGTTTGATCGATACGAGTTGCGAGCTGACTGGTCGTTCGGGGATTGAACTCATTCGCCTTGATCGTTTCCGCAACGTAGTAGTTGTATATCTCGGTGATTTGAGCGGTATCGGCAGGCGCTACTGGTCGTAAATATATGTTGACCGCGGGTTTGAGGCGGCGGTCTGGAACTGGCACCAATGGTGGCCCGCGATAGACATTAGGACGATTACGCTTGGCCTCCAGCTTGCGCTGCCTAGCAATGGCGGCATGCTTTTTGTTGGTGACTGCGATCTCTGACGAGCAGTATATCTCGGGGTTGTGATTTAGAACGTCATTGGGATCCACCTTGGCGTTAGGCATCTCGAAAGGTTTTAGGAAAACCGTAGAATCGTCTGGATATTCTTCCCACCACGGCTGCTCGACAAGGCTGATGTCACTCAAAGGGGCCGGGGCACTCGTCTTGTGAGCACGCCAGAAGTCCTGTGGGGCCTTCCCATCAATGATCTCTGGCATCCAGTATTCAGGTACTACGGCGGCGTTGTCAGCTGCCTCGAACTGGCCGACCTCGAGCGCAGTGTTCTTGTCTCCCTTGGGTAGATGGCGGAGGATATCATATTTCTTGTCATGCCAGGTGGTCTCTTGCATCCAGGATTTGGGGGCTTTGTTCAACCAGGCCTCCATACGGGCACCTAGGCTTGTTAGCATGCGCATGGGAGTAATGATAAGATGATATACTTGCCGAAGTGACGGTCGGTGAAGTTGCATTCAACCCTCTCAACCGGCGGAGGCTGGATTTTGCCCTCCCAGTCACAGAGTTTCCGAACATCATACCATTCATCACCATTGCTGTCAGACTTGCATGCAACACCACCATCCTCACCGTCGCTCTCCACGGGGACAGGCTTCATGTCGCGGGCCTTAGGCCAAGGGGTTCGCCTGCCACGAAATGGTTGTGCCCTCCCCGACCGACCACCTCGACCAGCACCACCTGCGGCATTACCGCTCGCGTCAGCCCATCTGGAGGCTTGGAGAGTGCCAGATGGTCCTGCAGGAGACTCTACCCAGATCCCCCACTGGTTGTCTGTATCGGCGGCAGGAACGGCATTGGCCACAGGCTTTGGATCGACGGCGGAGAACGGCGGAGATGGGGGCGATTTAGGAAGGCCCATTGGCGCCTCGCCTTTTGAGTGTGTCTCATTCATTGCACTATTGCCGGTGTTTTGAGCGAGATTGGTGACCCGTCTGGCGAGATTGTTCTGTTTAGAGAAGGGAATGTGTGGTGCGGCAGCTACCCTTACTCTATAGTATAGCAATTAACCAAGTGGAATTGTTAGTAAGGGAGCGAACCTACGAAGGATTTGAGGATCGACGGGAGTCGCTCCGCTCTGGTGTAATCTTCAAGGAGGAACACTCTGGTGTAATCTTCAAGATGGAACGCTCTGGAAAGGGAGGTCGATTCACTGGCTCGGGCGTTGTCCTCGACCCGGAAGGCACAGAAGAAAACCCGGCACTGGCAACCGCGTGCGTTCCCCGCGAGCCGGCTGAGGAATTCTTGCCCTGCTGAGGAGCAGTGGTGGCCGAATCGCAAATTCCAGGTTTTGGGGAAGCACTCTTGCGCTCATGAGGGGGAATGTAGGCGGAAGCGGGGATTGGAGGGTGGGGGGAAGCGGTCTTGCGCTGGTGAGGTGGGATGTAGGCCGAATCAGGTATCTTTGCTTTCACAGCAGCGGGCACATCTGTGAAGCCGTACGCTTGCTGCGAGTGGGCGCCGACACCACTAGCAGGCTTTGCGTCTGGTCCGGCCTTTGGGTCCTTGGTCACTTGTGCTTCTGGAGTGTTGGACTTTCGAAAGCGTAGGTGCGGCGGCACCGATGACGCTACCTTCACCTCCTTCGGGTCCGCCATTCTGTTTTTCTTGTTCTTGTGTCGGCGTGTGTTGGCACGCTTTGTGTTGTCGGTGTTATTGGCCGCACGAGAGCCGCGGGGTTGTGGGCGTGGATGGGGGAGCTGCAGCGGGTCCCTGACGTGGGATGAGGTTGGTGGGTTGACGTTGGCCGACGCGAGTGTGGGGCAGTCAAGCAAGTTGCCGGACGAGGCAGGCGCGGTGGCACGTGATACCTCTGCCTCACCAGCAAAAGGGTGCTCGGCCTCGACCCAGCGCGCAGAGGGAGGCTCCTCTTCAAGGCCCAACTTCTTCCACCTACGTTGTTTGGCGGCCTTGTGGCGGTTTCCCTTCTATAGGACTTGTTTAGCGAGCGGATGGATTGTAGTGGGGATGACTCAAATTGAGGATTGTAAAGACGATGGAGGTGGAGGAGTGGGGTGGAGGGGACGAGAGAGTTTTAAGGCAGCTCAAGATTCAAGATGAAGCCTGACGTGGAAGGGGAAAAGCGGGGCAGGTTTCTGGAAGAATTCTGATCGCTTTCACGTACCTTGCCTTTGGAATTCCCAGTGTTCTTGTGGTCTGCGTCAACACTTGGGGAGGGATTCGCAGGGGTTGATGCATAATCCGCCGGTTCTGCGAGCCCATCGAGGTACATGGATTCGCGGGAGCACATTGCAAAGCTGGCCATGGTGATAGACTGGGTGTTGTTTCGGGATATTGAGAGAGGTTCTGAGAAGAGGCTGTTTTATACGGTGGCAGAGACCTGTCTCAGTGGTTCCTCCCTAGGCACAATAAGCGGTCAGAGCAGCACTCAGGCGTACTGACCCGCCCGTGATCATTCCCCTTGGCCACACCTCGGGGCGTTTGCACCTTCTCCCGGACGTATCCCTCCGCAATTTGTTCAAAAATTCCTTTGCTTCGTCCAGTTGCTCTTGACTTGTGAGAATAGTGAATAGTGGACCTGGACCTGGACAGCAACTGCCAAGGTTGAGCAGCCTCACCTCCAACGTGGTGTTCCTGCATTTGAACTTGACTAGGATAGAAAATTCTTTTTTCTTCTCCGTGAAATCCCCCGAATGCACCTTCACTGCTGTTTGGAGTGCTGCAAGATGGATGGACGTTACAGAAAACGGCAGGTTTTACCGAGCCGGCATGACCCACACGCCGATGAACTCCTTCCTCAAGATTGTACCAAACAACTCGATAGCACCACGACAAGATGTTATCAATATTACGAAAAGCACGATTGAAGGACAAGGAGATGAGAATTTTGATGCTGTGCGAGTTGACTACTGCATGGACAGCACTATCGGAAGGCTAACTGCAGGCAAGAGGTTTAGACAATGCCGGAAAGACGACCATTGTGAAGCAGATCATGAACGAGGACGTCAACAGCGTCAGTCCGACATTGGGCTTCATCATTAAGACGATTGAATATGACGGGTATGTAGGAGAGAAATATCGTGAAGGTCGCTGACAGTCAAAGGTACAAGCTCAACATATGTACGAGACATGCTTGAAGCCGAAGGAGCAGACCACTGACCTTGTTGTTGGGGATAGGGGATGTTGGTGGCCAGAAGACGCTGAGGACATACTGGAAGAACTACTTTGAGAAGACCGACACTCTGATATGGGTTGTCGACGCCACGGACCGCGAGCGGATTGACGACTGCCGGCTGGAACTGGAAGGGTTGCTGCAGGAAGAGGTGCGGGAACTGGCACGCAAACCTCGATGATGATACTAACAAATATGCAGCGGCTCCTGGGTGCCAGCCTGCTCGTCTTCAAGAACAAGAGCGATGTGCCTGGTTCCATGTCCGAGGATGAGGTCCGCCAGGTATGTTCGGCGCCGTTGGCAGGTTGGCAGGCCAATTGCTCACATGGCTCGCCTAGGGACTCCGGCTGGATTCGATAATGACACACAAGTGGACCATCATGGCCTGCAGTGCCATGACGGGCTTGAACCTGCAAGAGGGGCTGCAGTGGGTGGTACAGGACGCAAAAGCAAGACTGTTCCTGTATTGATGGCGTGCGTAACGAACCGGCGCTGTGTGGCTGCAAGGGGCACGCCTGTCATAGGGCTGCCTAAGAAAATAGCGTGACCATGGCGGAGCTGAAGAAGCCGGCGTTTGAAGATTTGCAAACACAAACAATAATACTGAGGCGTAGGAAGAGAACCGCCAACTCTGTGAAAAGCGCATTTCAAAATCGTGCTCCAATTGTCCCCCTTCCCAGCGCACCCCGCAGTCTTGTGTTTCAGGTGCTCTGAAACAGCGAAACGACCAGGGTCGCCGTACTTGGCCAAGCATGCGGTAACCGCGTAATATAACGACGGCTTAGCTTTCACGCATCGTCCAGGGTTCCCATTCACTCCCGCAGCTTCACCGTCGCGCATTGCTGTGTGGTACCGTGCGGGCTGGCGTGTTTACTCTCCCAGCGTCGAGCTCTGTCGCCAACATGTCCGAAGACCTGGACCCCTCCGAGTTCGTGCAGCGCATTCGACAGCTCGGCGAGCAGCGCGACCAGCAGGACGCAGAGCGAGTCCGAAAACTCGAGGAGGAGATAATCCAAGGCCGCAGCGAACGTCTAGCGCGCAGAGCAGGTACGTAGCAACGGCCGAACCTTCTTCTGCACGTCCCAGATGTTTTGTTTGGGCTCCGCTAATTGTTTTTTGCACTCAGAACGTGCTCGCTCCCTCTCCCCCGACAAGCCCACGACACCGCAATCGCTGCGCCCAGCACACGACAGCCCGCGAGAAGTGCAAGAGAAGGCCGCCGACACGCCCACGCCGGCCATGGAGCCGCCATCGCAGGAGGCTGCCCGCGACGACTCGCTGCAGCGCCTCACGGGGTCGCCCGCCCAGCTGCTCGAGAGCGACGAGCCGAAAAAACCTGCTCCCAGCGCGGCTGCCCTGGGACGTTCGGGCACCCTCTCGTGGCAGAAGCGGCCGAAGTCGGTCGGTGCACGCAGGCCCCTCTCGACCGCCTTTCCGGCCGCAGAGAGGGTTGCCGCCAGCTCCCCGCTCGACCCGCTCGACACGCCCGAGCCGTCCTCGCCCGCCGAGTCGACCGTCTCCAGGACGCAGATCGCACAGTCGCTCGGCGCGAAGGACCCCTCCTGGTTCAGGCAGACGCCCGACCGGGGCATTGGGTCCGCCGCCTACCGGAAGAGCCAAGAGGACCCCGGCCCCGAAGTCGGCTCTGTGTCTGGCAGGAGACACCTGCCGGGCCTGTCTCGCGAGTCTGACACCGAGGCAGGTGCCACCAGCCCTCCGCCCGCGAGCTCGCGCTCGGGATCGCCCTCAATGGCAGGCTCAGCGAGGGGCAGCGCCGCCTTCAGCAACCGCTTCTCCAACAACACGACCGTTTCGGGCGGTGACGCTGAGCCCGCTGCGAGGATGAAGTCGCCACTGCCTGTGCTGGAATCACAAAAATTTGCCCCGCCCTCAGAGCAAGGGTCGATTGATGGTGGCGAGCAGGAGCGGCTGGGACGGTCGTTGGCCATGTCGCCGACCCAAGGGAGGATATCGCCGGAGCGCACAGAGCGATCGGCTTCCCCTACGAAAGGCATGGGCGGCTTCGTTCAAAGTGCCATGCTCAAGCGGAGCGACAGTGTCAACAAGAGGTGGAGTACGCAGACTCCGCAGGGTCTAACCAGACAGAATTCCACTGTCAGCAATCGTGCAAGCGGTCCGCCAAGTGGCTACAGTGCTCTGCCCAAGCTCGATTCCAGACCAAGCAGCCTCAGCCGAGACAACTCAATGGAGCCCTCTTCGCGTCCTGGATCAAGCTCGAGCAATCTCACCATCACCAAAGACAACGCCAACAGGGACAGCGGACCCCGGGAAGAGTTCGTCAAACCTGCCCTTCCCCACCACAACAGAAGCAAATCTGTTGCGTCCTCATTTCATGAAGAGCAGCGATCTGCGGAGGACACATCACCTCCAAGTCCATCCAAGCGCTGGAGCCCGACCAAGTCTAGTTGGCTGGAGAGTGCGCTGAATAAGCCGGAGACAACAAAGCCTAAACAGGCCCCTCCCCAGCAGCCGGCCTGGATGGCTGAGATCAATCGCATCAAGCAGCAGCGAAGCAGCGTTGATCTTGGCAAAGGCGGCCCGCTTCAGAATCCTCCAGCCGAATCCACCCCTTCTGGTAGGAGCTCGCCTATCAAGGACGTACAGTTAAGGCCAGTCAGTCTGAAGAGGCCAGAGTCCCCGAAGAAAGATGAGCCCGTTACGCCAGCTCAGGTTGCAAAGGTAGAAAAGGCACTGCCATCAAGAGAAGTGTTGAAGCCCGCCACTCTCAAGAGCTCAGACTCCTCAAAGAAAGACGAGGTTACTATTCCTGTGCAATCGTTGAAACCGAAGCCTGTGCTGTCTCCTAAGCCATCGGCCACTACAGAGAAGGAATCGAAACCACCAGAGCCAAGTTTCAAGAAGGAGCCCATTGCAATCCCCAAGGACGTTTCAGGTAAACCTGAATCGAAGCCGGCACCATTCGCCTCTAGGATTTCGAAAGACGGACAGTTCCTTTCTTCCTCTACAAAGTCAAAACCGGACACTCCACCGAAAAAAGACTTCCGTGGTACCCTTCGCGCTCGTCCAGAGGCCGCTGACGCGTCAACGAAAGGGAACGCCACAGAATTTCAAAGTGTACTTGGCCGGCTCAAGCGGGCGGAGACGAAGAACTATGTTGCGCCTGATACTCTGAAGGACAACATCCTTCGCGGAAAGTCTGGACTGGCGCTCACCGGCGGCCCCAAACCCACAGTCCGAAAGGACGAGTTTAGAGAGTCCTTGATCAAGAAGAAATCGACTATGATGCTCAAAGCTCAGGAAGAGGGCACTGCTTTGAAGAAGGCAGACAGCCTAACTCAGCCAACTTCGGTCCCTGAAGCCATTGCGAAAAGGAAAGCTCTGGGACGATCAGATAGTATCACCAATTTTCCACCTGCGCAAGAAAAAGGCAAACAAGTTGCACCGGAAGCCATCGCCCGACAAAAGATCCTTCGGCCAAGTAAATCTACCGTTTTTGAGAAAAGAGAAGAGCCAACATCTGCGAGCCCCACGACGGAGCCGGTCAAGGCGAGCAAACTTGCACAACGCTTCAATCCAGGCCTTGCAGGTCTACTCGCCCGAGGTCCCCCCAGCATATCTGCCAGCCCATCAACAGCAGTATCCGGCTCGTCCTCTGATGTCGCCAGTAGACCTGTTGAAGAGGAGAAGAAGGGTCCCGCTCCCGAATTGACACATATCACGAAAGGCAGAGCTCGGGGACCAAAGAGGCGAGCACCAGCTGCCAAACAGACTACAGCTGAGGAGAAGAGTCTTGCTTCAAAGGTAGTACCCGTTGCTACCGTTCTGTCCGTCAAAGCGCAAGAAATTGCCCCCAGCACCAAGGCTTTCGTGACTGACGAGAAGCCAGAAGACATAGCAATATCACGAACCCCGACAAGAGAATCCCTGAAAGTCAAACCGGCGACTCCGGCAAAGTCGCCTGATCTGTCAAGAAAGCTCGAGAAGTCTTCGTCGCCCCAAATACCTCACAAGCCTGCATCGCTCGATCTAGAGAGAAAGATGTCTGCTGAAAAAACAGCCACTCCACAGAAGCCCACTCAGCCAAAGCCTGCGGAATCACCTAAACCAATCTCGCCATCGCCGTTGGTGTCTGCCTGGAGGTCGTCCAGGCCATTGCCTACTCCCCCGACCAAGTCTGAAGAGAAGCCTCAAGCTACGAGTCCTCTGAAGGAAAGCCCTCCCCCAAGTTCAGACGTGCCACTGGTCAAAGAGTCCCGTTCGCCTGAAAGGTCAACTTTCTCTGTTAAGAATGTGACTGCTCGTTGGAACCAACCATCTGCGTCTTCATCTCCAGTGCCAGTTAGGTCTAGATCTCCAATCAAATTACCTACCAAGGCGGACGAGCAAGCCGCTTTGAAAGACGCCGGCCTTTTCCGTGAAGAAGAACCCGCGGAAGCGGTCCAACCCAAACCGTTGTCACCGAAACCAATCGGCCTAGGTCTAGGGAGCACTTCCTGGGTCGGCGTTAGCGGCAAATCTCCCATAGTCGGTAAATTAAGAGAGTCAAGCCCACCAAAACCGTATTCTATGAAGGCCTTACCGGTTTCTCCCCCAATGAGCGTGGATAGACCCATGTCAGAACCATTCAGATCATCTCCAATTCAACCCAAATCAGATGACCTATTCGCAGAGTTCTTTGACGATCCAGTCGTTACCACTGGCGAACTTCCCGAGAACATCAATACCGTGGAGATTCTGAGATTGTCCCCGTTGGACTTGGGCAAAGTGCGGACTTTGCGAAAGCAAATGCAGGAAATAACCGGGGATGGGAAGTTGACCTCAGTTCCCCCGCAAAAGCAGCACATATTATACCAGGATTCCATGTACCTCTGCACCCACGTGTTTAGCGACTCGACTGGGGCTAGGACAACCGAAGTGTACCTTTGGGCGGGCAACGGTGTTGCAGAATCTACCGTCGAGGATGCTCAGTTGTTTGCAAGGAATGCAGCGAAGCAGAGTCAAGGAAAGCTGATTGTGACGAGACAAGGGAAAGAGTCGCCCAACTTCTTTGAGGCGCTTGAGGGCATCGTCATCACTCGGCGTGGATGTCGCCCAGGCTCAACGGAGTACATGCTCTGCGGGAGGAAACATTTAGGCTACATTGTCTTTGACGAAGTGGACTATTCCCTGAAAAGCCTCTGCTCCGGCTTTCCGTATATCGTGTCAGATGAACATGGCAAGATCTACATTTGGAAAGGCACTGGCTGTTCCGCCGAGGAATTTTCTGGGGCTCGTCTCATGGGCATGGACCTTACCCAGATTGGCGAATTCAAAGAAGTGGTTGAAGGGTCTGAAACCCAAGATTTCTTCAACATCTTCCCGCCCTTCAACACCCCCTCCCAAGGCAGCAACACCTCTCCAATCCCACGATCAGCCGGCCATTGGCGATACAAGCCGACCAGCGATAAGTATAGAGTGCGATTGTTCAAGATGGTTCAACATCACGCATCGGGTTGGGGACAAGGCCTGCAGGTGAGCTCTTTCTTTGCCCCTCTGCTGCGCCGCCCCTCGTGGCAACCTTTTCATGCGAACCCGCCCACTGAACAGAGGCCACAGACGCCTGGAACCCCGAAATCTCCCCCCGGGATAACGATGAAGATTGAAGAGATCTCGCCATTTTGTCAGCGCGACTTGGAACCAGAGTACATTTACCTACTGGATGCCTTTTTTGAAATTTACATGTAAGTTTCACCCTCTTTTTGAGGATGTTGTTTGGAAGGGATATTGACAGGGATTAGCATCGTTGGTTCTTTGTCTAGAACGCAGTCCACGGCGTTCTCAACGGCGCTCATGTTTGCGCGCGAATACAGCATCGTTGCTGTCTCCGAAGAAGACCGCCCGTTCGTCCCCGTAACGACCATTGTCCTGGAAGGCGTCCCCCGCGATATGAAGGCCGTGTTCCGCTTCTGGGACGACGCGCTGATCCCGGCTGCTGGCTTGATGCGAGGGAAGCTCGGGAGAGGCAAGAGTTTGAGACTGGTGGGATTGGAGAAGGCGATTCAGGCAACGCGGCGGTACGACTAGCGATAGAAGGGATGAGGGGTGGTGAGGCACATGGGAGTAGCCATTATTCTTGAGAGGGCGATCTGGCGTGCATGGAACTGGGCATGATGGGGTGTATTTGATGGAGTTTATGTGTGATGATTGACCTGATGGGCGTTCAATTCAACGGTATATATTTTAGGCATGCTTCGTTAGTCGCGGAGCGGAGGGATTGGAGACAAACAGTGTCCCTGGTGAGGGACCGGCTTAAATACATTTCCTTTTTATCTTCAGTAATAACTGTCCGAAAATGATGTTGATATTCATTGACTTTTCCCACGTGGTTCCCCGGGAATGCTGGGGTGATGTGGTGCCTGATTGTTTGGACATCATGGGCCGAATACCACGTGATTTACCGCCTTCTCGAAATTCCCCCCTAGCGCGAAATCTTGGCGCGCATGAACTTTGTCCGAACTTTTTCTGCCGGCGATTTTTAAACCTCCACTCTACACGTCCTGCACGATCGAGTGCACACATCCCTTCGCACCTATACCTCAAAACTCAAATTGTGCGGTAGTTCGAAACTACCACGGGACTCCACTGCCACATCAGCCATTTTTATTCAATTCGCACGCTCACACCTGCTCTCAAGAGCTTAACGCATACGCCATGGCGCCGAAGAAAGTCGACGACGACTTTGTGTTCACGATTGAAGATGATGATGAAGTCTCGGGGGACGAGATCGAGGTCGAAGCCAAACCCTTAGCAGGGGCAGGCAAGAAGCGCAAATACACCGAAGATCCTGATGCGGGGACTCTACCCAAGGAGGGACCGAAGAAGAAGGCGAAGAAGGGGAAGAAGGATATCACGGCCCCAGCGCCTGAGGATGCAATGATAGAACCTGAAGAGGACACGCAGGGAAACGATGATATTGCGTCGGATTTCGAGTTCCAGGTCGGCGAGGTGGATACTGCGTTTGTGGAGGATTTTGATGGGTGGGGGATGGAGACGAAGGCCGGGGGACCGAGCCATACGGCAGATAATAGGAGTACAGCAGTGGATGTGGATGAGATTATTGAGAGGCGGAGGAAGAAGACAGAGCCGGTTGAGGAGGGAGATGAGGATAGCGAGGATGAAGCGGCTGGAAGCTTGGGGGATGATGAGGACGATGAGCTTCTGGCGGAAGATGGATTTGGTATGGGCGCTGAGAGCGAGGAGGAGAATGAGTCTGATGAGGGTGGCTCAGATGCAAGCAGCGAGAGTGGCAGCGACGATGAGGCTAAGCAGAGCAAAGGCGTGCTTGAGGAGGAGTCGGACGACGAATCGGTGGCCGCCCCAGTTCCTCATCCCATGGATTTGGCTGCCGAGTCAGATGAGAGCGAGAAAGAAGACGACAACGAGAAGAAGCGGCAAGCCGCATTCTTTGCTCCTGAGGAAGACGAGCCCTTCTCCAAGAAGTCGAAGAAAGGCACGAAACCCACTGGCTCATTCCAGAGCATGTCTCTCTCCCGACCTATTCTCAAAGGCCTGGCCTCTGTAGGCTTCACCGAGCCCACTCCTATCCAGTTGAAAGCTATCCCCATTGCGCTTCAGGGCAAGGATGTCGTCGGAGGCGCCGAAACGGGTTCCGGTAAAACAGCCGCCTTCCTCATTCCCATCATGGAACGGCTCCTTTATCGACCAAAGAAGATTGCTACTACTCGAGTTGCCATATTCATGCCAACGCGTGAATTGGCGGTTCAGTGCTTCAACGTAGCGCAAAAGCTGGCCGCCTTCACAGACATCACGTTCGCTCTCATGTCTGGTGGTTTCTCACTGCGTGAGCAAGAAGCCGTCCTCAAGACACGACCGGACGTTGTCATCGCCACGCCCGGTCGTTTCATCGACCACATGAACAACTCGCAAGCCTTCCAGGTCGAGAATCTAGAAATTCTCGTCCTCGATGAAGCAGATCGTATGCTCGAGGAAGGATTCGAGAGCCAGCTTAACGAGATTCTAGCTACGATCCCAAAGTCGCGGCAGACGATGTTATTCTCTGCCACCATGACTAACTCTGTCGACAAGCTTATTCGCGTCGGTATGAATAGGCCTGTGCGATTGATGGTCGACGCCAAGAAGAATACAGTTGCAGGGCTGGTGCAGGAATTTGTCAGGCTTCGTCAAGGCAAGGAGGATAAGAGATTGGCCTACTTGATGTTTCTCTGTGAGAAGGTGTATAGTGACCGAGTCATCATCTTCTTCCGACAGAAAAAAGAGGCTCACAGAGTCAGGGTGGTCTTCGCGCTGTGTGGAATGAAGGCGAGCGAGCTACACGGAAACATGAGTCAGGAGCAGGTACGTTTTCATCCACCACGAGAGTCTCATGCGCTGTGCTAATATAACATAACACAGCGTATCCAAAGCGTAGAAGCTTTCCGGTCCGGAGCATCGTCCTATCTTCTCGCCACAGACGTCGCATCGCGTGGTCTCGACATCAAAAACGTGTCCACAGTCATCAACTACGAAGCTCCCCAATCCCACGAAATCTACCTCCATCGTGTCGGTCGCACAGCCCGTGCAGGCCGCACAGGTCGCGCATGCACCATTGCCGCAGAGCCCGACCGCAAAGTCGTCAAGGCGGCTGTCAAGGCCGCGCGGGACCAGGGCGCCAAGGTGGTCAGTCGGCAAGTGCCTGCCGAGGAGATGGACAGGTGGCTTAAGAAATTAAAGGGCTTGGAAGATGAGATTGAAGAAGTGCTCAAGGAGGAGAAAGAGGAGAGGGCAATGAGCATCACGGAGCGGGATCTCAAGCGGGGCGAGAATCTAATTAGACACGAGGACGAGATCAAGGCGAGGCCTCGACGCACGTGGTTTGAGTCGGAGGGGGAGAAGGAGGCGGCGAAGAAGAAGGGGGCGGAGGTGTTGAATGGGCCGTTGAGCGAGGAGAAGAAGGCCGAGCTGAAGAAGAAGGGCAAGTTGAGTGGGAAGGATCGGAAGAAGTTGGAGATTAGAGATGTTCGGACTGAGGGGAAGGTGTGGAAGAAGGGGAAGGAAGAGAGGGGGAAGAATGCTAAACCGAGTAAGGGGAAGGGGGAGGCGAAGAAGAAGGTTGAGGGGGGGAAGAAGCCGGCGATGAAGAGGTCGGGGCCGGGGAAGGGCAGTAGGAGAAAGTAGGGGGTGTTTGGGGGTTCGGTTGGAAGTGTGTGTAGTTGAATCATCTGTGTTCAGAATTCATGATTGCTTTTGCTTTGGACTCCACCTGCGGCGAATTTGCAGCTGCGAAGATGTACGAGGTCAGGCAACGTCAGGCAACGGGCGCCGTTGGATGCCCGTCCGCTTTCGTCCTAGTGCTGAACCTTCGGGAGCTGCGGAGCGCGGCGTCCAAATAATTCTTGGACTCAATTTCCCCAGACATTGATCAGCACACGCTCACAAAGACGGTCTTATACCACCCCTCCCTTACTACACGTCCTCTCACACCAGCCTTGCAAACAAACAACCCGAATTGCACAACACATAGCCCTGCGCCCGCGTCGAGCAGACAAGCCTACGTTGCTGCAGCCCGACTAGCTCTCCTGAGCTGCCTGCGTTATCGGCTTATCAGCGCCGGCCGCGACACAGCAGCTGCGAGACAAGGCAGGCAGAGCAGACGGCCGTCGGACGCAAAGCGCCATCGCCCAGGCTCCGCGAAAAGACACGTCTTGTAGTCGCGTTGCCCCGCTCTCCCGGTCGCGACTGCTTGCGCTGCACGAGTGCGGCAGGAATCCGACCCGCCGACCTTTGAGAAGGACGCCCGCTCGCCGCAACGGTGCCTACGACATCGCACAGGAACAGGCACGGCACGTCTTGGGCCTCCCGTGGACGCCATTGCATTCACAAGCACCAAGCACCAAGCACCAAGCACCAAGCACCAAGCACCAAGCACCACGCACCACGCACCAAGCACCACGCACCGGCTTCCTGGGCATCGCCGAGGAGGAGACGACGTCTACGTGACAGGCAGCCACGCCGCGCCCACACAATCACACGGCAATGGCGACCACACGGCCCCAAGCCAACGGCAATGGCAATGGCAGCGCGGTTCGCCCCGCCAAAGTCGAGCTGGAAGAGGAAGACGAGAACATCTTCCTCTTCTACCCCAACCTGATCGGTGCGCCTCTCCCACCCCCGCTCCCCCCTCATCCCAGCCCCAGACAAGAAGAAAGAAACTAACACCCACCCCACAGGCTACAGCCGCGTCGTCCTCGCCCTCGCATCCCTCTACTACATGCCGCTCCACCCGCGCACCTGCTCCATCCTCTACAGCGTATCGTGCCTGCTCGACGCCCTCGATGGGCTCGCCGCCCGCCACTTCTCGCAGTCGACCAAGTTTGGCGCCGTGCTGGACATGGTGACGGACCGGTGCACGACGGCGTGTTTGCTGGTGTTTCTCGGCAGCGCGTTTCCCCGCTGGAGCATCATCTTCCAGGGCCTGATCAGTCTGGATCTGGCGAGCCATTACATGCACATGTATGCGACGCTGAGTATGGGCGGGAGCTCGCAGAGCCATAAGAATGTGGACGAGAGCCGGAGTTGGATTTTGAAAATGTACTATTCGAATAATGTAAGTCTTGTCATCTCCTTCCCCTTACTACTCCCCAATCTAGTATGATATGAGGATGAGGAGAAAGGAGAAGCAACTGCTAATCTGCATGGCCTTGTAGAAAGTCCTCTTCACCTTCTGCGCCCTCAACGAACTCTTCTTCATCGCCCTCTACCTCCTGTCCTTCTCCTCTCCCTTCCTCTCGCCCACCCTCCTCAAAGCCTCAGAACCGACTTCGCCCCAACCAGGCTCCCCCGCGGTGCCGAAGCCCTCGATGCTCTTCACAAGCCCTTGGTCTGCGGGCGCTATGGAGATGGCACGGTAAGCCCCCTCCCCTGACACTCATGTCTTAGCTTTTGATGTGGTGTGTTGAGAAGAGAAGTGCAACGCTGATATGATATTGATATAGGGCGAACAAAATGGACTCGACCATCCCCTGGATTCTAGCCGTCATCTCGTTCCCAATCATGTTCGGCAAGCAGTGGATCAATGTGGTGCAGCTCGTCAAGGCGAGTAAGTGGCTGGCCGAGGGCGATCGGCTCGAGAGGAAGAGGCTGGGGTTGCCGGCGAAGAAGGGGAAGAAGGTGCAGTAGATACAATCCTGGGCACAGAGAATGAGAGTGGGAGGATGCGGAGAAGAAGCATGCACGTGCAGTAAGAGTGGATCTTAGAGGACTATAAGATGATTGAAGTCTTGGTGTCGTCGACTTGCTAGGATATGGGGCATGCGCCATGGTACGGTATCAAAGAGACATATGGTGCGGAAGATGGTGTACGGCGTTGATGGTGGGAAGGTTCTGCATCAATTCCTTTCACTTGCTCGTTTGGGTGGATGTCTGATTGCCGGAACCTTGGACTTGGGGCGCGGAACATACGTGTATATTTTGCTACGTTTTTGTAAAGATGGGTTCACTCGCTTTTGCGCATATACGGCCGTCGCGGCAATGGAGGGTTTTCAGTTTCTTCGTCTTCGTCTTCGCTTCTGTTCTTTTCTTTTCTTGGGAGCATGCTGGCTGGGGCATTATAGAAGGTCACTTTTTGGAAGTATGGGTTAAGAGATTTAATCGTAATATTTGTTGTTTGTTGTAACCTGAGCTGATTTGGATGGGTGGAGTGAGGGTGATGAGGCAGGCGGAGGAGGGGAGGGGAGGGAAGAGGGTGAGAGGGTGATGTGAAAAGGTTGGGGACCAGAAGGGGAGAGGAAATGGAGGGAAGGTGTATAGATGGTAGGTAGGTAGGATTAGAGGAGGATAGGGGGGTGTGGACTAGGAGGGGAGGGGGATAAAGGTACAACTCCAACGCCAACTCCAACACTCTCATGATGGATCTCGATCACGAGCAAGACCAAGACCAACATCATACGGCAGGTACACCTACCTCCCAGACAGGTACTACCCATCGTCTACCTACCTACCTACAAGCCTCACTCCACTTCACTTCAATCCAAGTCACATGACTTTACTCATTCACCCAAGATTCCCCATCACATGACATCACTCATTCACCATCCACAAAGCCCCAATTTGGATTTTCAACACCTTCTTTATTAGGAAATTCAACTAGATACGATACGTAACTCAACTCATCATGACCACTAGCCCACCAGGGTGCTACCATAGTAGCTCGGAATCCCGCCCTCCTCCTACCCGGCCGATTCCTTTTTTTGTGATTTTGTGCTTTTCTGTTTGTGCTTTTGGGGTGACGGAACAATGGAATGACGGGAAAGGTGGAAGGATGGAGGGACTACGCCGATACGCCGATACGCCAGTATGCCGATATCTTGGTTGGGTGGCTGGCAGGCTATTACGGGGGGGGGGAACATGTGGGGGGAAAAATGAGTAAGGGACAACAGGACTGGGAAGCAAACGGAAGGTGTAAGCGGCAAGACTCAAGCAACGACACCAGGAACACCCAAAGTAAAGGAAGGGAAAAGGAACCATCAAATGGGATGCGGAAAGGTCAGGGGCAATCCAAAGGACATCCAAAGATGGATGTCAATAGGAAGGAACCCCCAACCAGCAACCTCCCACACCACCATGGCACAGCCAGACCAGCACCGCAATACCGATGCCGTGACACCCGTGCCTTCGAAGCCTTGACACCATACTCCGATACTGGGACGTTGACACCGACGTCGTGATGCCGATGTCTTGCCACACCGTGATTTTGTATAGGGCCGTTGATGGCAAACAGGACGGGTTAACGTGAAGAAAATGGAAATGGAAACGACGAGAATAGTGCACCGGCCATCGACCGCCGGTGAGTGGAGATGCCGCGCCCATGTACCCCCAGATGGTTGAACGGACGGTCTTGCGTTCAGAGGCTTGAGCATCTAGGGGGAGTGGGTAGGGGCGTTTAGGCGGCGACGGTGGGGAAGACCTGGGGGAGGAGTTAGCCAGGTTCTAACCAGATAGAGGGCGAGTGTGTAGGACGAAGTGGCAGTGGAGAAGGGGAGACAGGAAGCCAGAGAGCAGGAGACATGAGGGAAACCAACATACCCACCATCTCCTGTCCTCCCCTGCCCTCTAGTACTCCACTCCCCCATGCTCCTCTCCCTCCTCCGGCACAAGCTTGAACCCCGTGGGCACAACGATATGCACGTAGGTCGTAGTCGTCATGGTACTCACCGTATTCGTAAACACAGTCTGCGTCCGCGTCTGCGTCACCTTCTCCGTCCTGACGGGCGCCGTCAGGATCTGGACGTGCGTCTCGGTGACGGTGGTCGGGATGATCTGGGTCTCGACCTGGACCACGGTCTGGGTCGTGGTGGCGAGGGCGAGCTTGGTGATGGTGGCGTGGGCCGTGGGGGAGGTGGTGTCGAGGAAGCGCTGGATGCCAATGGTGGGGATGGCGTGGGTGAGGTTGGCAGGGAGGTCCAGGGGGAGGGATGTGTTGGGGGTGGAGGGGGCGCGGCTGGGGAACATTAGGTTGAGTTCTTGAGAGGTGGATGATGTGGGGATGTGTTTCCATGAGGAGGGGTGGGGATGGGAGGGTGCAACGGGAGGGGGGAACAGGATCAAGTGGTGAGATGGAATGAGATGAGACTGGAGGAGAAGGGAAAACATACATATAACCAGGAACCATGGGATCCCTCACATAAGCCCTGCTCTTGTCAGCGGCCCAGGTTCGGTCCTTGGACTTGATGTTGAAGACGGTGGCCTCGGAAGCGGGAATCTCGTTAGTGAAGAGAGAGCAGTAGTAGCCGTCGGGGTTGTTATTCTGGGCCTGGTTATAGACGTTGAAGTAGTTGCATGCTAGGCGTGGCCAGTGATTAGCTCATGCTCAAGTCGACGAAATGGGCGATGGAGGGAAAGGGTGGGAGAGGGAAGGAGTAGGGAAGGTATGATAGGATAGGGAAGGGAAGGGAGGAAAGGGAATGGAAGGGCAGAGGCGTCATCAGTATACTTACGCTTGTACCAGCAGAACTCCGACGACGGGTTCTCAGCACACTCCTCTTCAGCGGTAGCCTTGCTCTCCTCATTATGGGCATCGCAGAGCGAAGCACACTTGGCAGCATTGTACTCGCCATTGAAGTAGTGCGTGTTAATATGATCCTGTCCACTGACCATAGCGACCGAAGTGTTGATGGCAGCAGGGAGAGCGAAAGGGCCCTCGAAGCCGTCAATGGGAGCATAGACCTTGCGGATGCCCTCGAAGTTGCGGTTGTAGCCTATGACGACGTTAGTGATGATGGTCATGATGGAGATGGAGATGCCCTGACGACGACGACATACCATTGGAAGCCCTGATCCTGACAGCAAAGTCCTTGCCATCCTTGTCCTTGGGACCCTGAGACTGACCAATGTTAGACGCCAACTCCGGATAGATGGGCTCGCCCCAGATGGTGCACTGATAGACAGCTGTGGCCGGGGGGTTGGGGCAAGCAGCACCAGGCTCCTTGTCAGGTAGGCGCTCGATGAAGATGTTGAAAGCTTTGCATGCCCCAGAGTAGTGGGTGTCGCACTGACGAGCACAGAGCTCCGTGTTGTAGACCTCCATGGAGAAGGAGTCGATGTGGTGGCCTGTGTAGATGACAGAGGCGTTGTAGTTCTGGAACGCCTGCACGTAGCCCTGCGGGTCGACGGCCGTCTGGGAGATGTCGCTGTAGACGGGCCAGTTGTTGAAGGACTCCTCATTGTCGACGGGAGGAAGAGGAGCCGTACCGAGCTGGTTGCGAGGAAGGCATGTATTGCGCCTGAATGGTGTTAGGTATTTTGCATGAGAGATGGATGGAGAGTTCGTACTTCTGAGCCGGGATGGTGGAGGCAAAGGCGGAGCCCGCGAGGGCAGCCGCGAGAAGTACCTGAATACTCCTCTTCATTGTGAAATTGGAGCTTGGAAGCTTGGCGATGAGGAAAGACTTTTAAATAGCTGGGGGTTCGTAGGTGTCACTGAGGGTGAGGGTGAGGGTGGGCGACTGGGGTGTCTGAAATGTGCACGAGGTGGGAACAGAGGAAAAGAAATAGATTAGCATATAAAGATCTTCTCGGTTGAGTGGGCTGAAGTTGTTGAGCAGACTCCATCCACACAACACCTTACGCAGCGAAGTTCTCCCCAAGCTGAGGAGCAGTGTTGAGATCTCAAGTGCCCCCCATTGCCCAATACTGACCTGTGGATAACTGTTTGGACTGCCTCTTCCTGGCCCAATCTGCTCAGCTCAAGTGGACAGAGGAGGGAATTCCCCCATGAGCTCAAGGGCAAAGTGGGTTGAAAGTTGAAGTTCATGTCCGATTTTGACAGCCGTTGTGGTTGATGGTGAAACGGCATACAAGGCCCTGGCAGCCATGAGGCATTTTCCCTGTAGCTCACAAGGCCCCCGCTGAATAATCCTTCATTTAGACACGGAGAATCTGCATGCTTGAAGTTTGACCATAAACATTGGGCGTGAAAAAGGCACAGCTTTGTGCGCGAAAGACCGGATGTTGAGATTGCTAAACGAAAAATCGTTGAGAGAAAAGATTGGGAAAGCTCTCCAGGGCTGAGGGGCATAGATCTGGATACTTGCCTTGATATCTGCCACTTTGGGCTCCAACCCACCCCCCCCCCTCAATTCGAATGGAGGCTCAACTTTCCTTGTCACTTCTAGGCACACGTGCATGGCATCAAATCCAACCGACCGACAACACACAGCCTAACCTGGGCACTCAACGACCACAACAAACACTGGGACCCACAATTAACAAACCAGCACCTCCCACTGGCTCCCACTGGCTCCCTCAGCTACACCACACATTAGCCCAAAAGCTTCTTCAACTCAAAATAATGGATAGACATTTCAATATGAAGGACGTTTGGGGGGTATGCTGTGTCGTAGAAAAGGAAAAGAAAATAGCCAGTCGAACATTGTGTCACCCAGCCGGTATCCAGCATCCATTGCATTCATCATATCCGTCGTCGTTACAACCCAACCCCCGACCTGCATTCACTAGACAGTCAGATCTAATATATCCACGTACTATGTCCGTCTTCCCTCGCCCAAAAATAAACACGTTGAGAACTTTTTGCGTCGTGCCTCGTACACACAAAATTATCTGAACCTCGCCGTGCAGCGACCCATGACCTCACCCTGGCACACGAGCTCAGCATTGAACTCGGAGCCATCGAGCGTGAGGTAAATGTCAAAGTATACACGATAAAAGGTGCCCTGTGGTGTGTCCATGCGCTCAAAGTCCTTTTCGAGATTCTTGCGGGAGAGATCTGAAGTAAGTGTAACGACCTCCTTGATACCTTGGGGTAACTGTCAGCATGCGTTGTTGTTGGATTGTTGGAGAAACGTGGAAACACTTACGAGGATCTTTAGTGTACTCTGGGCAAACATCGTCGTCACAAGCATACAGGATGTCTTCGTACATGAGGGTCGCACCAGGTGCCACCTGACGGAAGAACGAGACTTTGACTGGCTCGCCGATCTTGACACGCTGACCCTTTTGCACGAAGATTTGCCGAGTGTACTTGCACCTGTCCTTGCCGTCCAACGAGGGCACGCGGTACTGCTCGGGATGGTGGCCCTCTTTGAATGGCTGCAACGTGGCCATGAGGTAATGCCGACGGGCGACACGGTGCGTAACAATACGTTCTGTGATACCAGCCGTCACGGCACCCTTGACAATGGCCGCGACTGAGTCCATGGGCCGGACGACCTTGGACTGGAATTGGGGCGGGACATGGAGCTTGATCTGTTGGAACAAGTACTCCGAGGCACCGAAGCCGCCAACAACAAGCACGTTCTGTATACATGGTCAGCTGACATGTTGCAGTCTGGGGGGGGGGGGGGGGGGGGGGGGGGGGGGGGGGGGGGGGGGGGGGGGGGGCGGTGCATACCTGTAACGACCGGTTTTGGGCCTGGATGGCAATGATCTGGTTCCGCACAAGCTCCAAAATTCGGTTGACCACAGGCTCGAAGCACTGCAAAATTTCCTCGTTTGTGAAGGTCATGTACCCCTCCTCGATGCCGGCTTCGGGGAACTCGGCCTCAATGCCCACATCGACGGCCCACTTCTGCCCGTTGTTGCGGAAATCGGCCTTGATTCTGTTCTCAAAGTCCATGATGCACTTGGCATAGACCTTGCCGGCCGTCTTGGAGCCGTCGGGCAGCTTCATCTTCCTGATCTTGGCGCGCAGGATGTTGCTGAAATTCCTGTTCAGCGCAGTGGAACCGCACGAGTCACCGGATCCTGCTGTGCACTCTGCCACGGAGAACGGATGCTCCTCCTCGACCTCGTACGCGATCAAATCGACGGTGCCACCGCCGCAATCGACAATCAGCACCGCATCGTGCACTTTGAGGTTGAGCAGGCCCGTCTTGGAGCAGAACATGGCCGCGGCTTCGGGCTCCGTGATCAGCGTCAGACGGTTGTCGTTCTCGTCGCGCAGGAAGCCGGCCTGGATGGCTGCCGCACGCGTGGCCGCCTTTCCTGCATCGTTCCAGATGGCAGGGACGGTCAGGTAGTATCGGATGTTGCGCTCCTCGCGGTTGAAGACCTCACCCAGCGTCTTCTGCAGCTGGTTGCGCATCGCCTGCCGCAGGTGGAAGAGGTAGTCGGCCGCCACATCGATCTCCGACTTCCCTGGGGGAAGCGGCGGCAGGTTGATGGGATCAATGTACGTGTTGCCGGACAGCATCAGCTGCAGCTTGAACCACTCGACCTTCTGGACGCCCGGCTTGGGGTAGCCCGTGGGGGCCAGCGCATCGGCGATGTCTGGGCCCCACCCGACGACCTTCTGGTACTGGTCGTAGTAGAGCACCGTGGGAATCTGTCGCGTGTGAGCATTGCATCGACGCCGCGGGGGAACAGCGGGGAGGAGCAGCGGGGGAACAACGGGGAGCAGCAGCGGGGGAACAACGGGGAGCAGCAGCGGGGGAACAACGGGGAGCAGCAGCGGGGGAACAGCGGGCAACACACCTTCTGCTTCGTCTGGTTGCCGGCGCCGGGCCACTCAGTGATGATGTCTTCCTTGGCCTCGGTGTTGGTCGCAAAGGCGAATGCCACGCCCGAGAAGGTGGTGCCCTGCGTGCTGGTCAGCGTCGGCGCCGCATGGCAGCTTCGGGCTCCGGCTACTCACAAAATCGATACCGACAATCAGCTGCGCCTTGGAGCGGCCCTCGCCCGCAACCTCCGCCATGTTCGGTCGGTTGTAGGACGCGGGAGCATGGGGGGCGGCGGGCGGGGCGGCGGGCGGCTGCTGGCCATACTGCTGCTGGCCGTACTGTCCGGCAGGGGGCTGCGGGGGGTAGCCCGGGGGCCCATGGGGGGGGTAGCCTCCCATCTGCTGCTGAGGCTGCTGCTGGGGGTACCCGCCGGGAGCTGGGGCGCCCGTGTTGATGGGCGGCAGAGGGCTCGCGGGCCGGCCGTGCTGCTGCTGCTGCTGCTGCTGCTGGTTCGGCGCGAGGCCGCCCGGCGGTGCGTAAGTGTACGACGGCGGGCGGCCGAGGGGGTTCTGGGGATTCATGGGCAGTGACGAGGACGACGAGTTGGAGGCTTGCGGCGAAAGGCTGTTTGGGCGCTGGGTCGGAGTGGTGCTGCCGTTGCCAGGTGTGGGGGACGGGTTATTGGATGATCTGCGACGTGAGCCCACGAGGTTCTTAAAACGAGCGTTCATGGACGACATGTAGATAAAGAAGAGAAAGTCGAGGGAGCCCGGCGAGGTGGGGTGGCAGTTTAACGAAGAAGGGCTGAGGACTGGGCAGCAGGGACAAGGGCCACCCGAGCAGAGGCTATGCCACTTTCTGACGGGCTCTCCTCCGCCCGCGAGCAAGGCCTCTGGCAATTGGCAGACGGGTGGAGGCGCAGGCGACGGCCGGCCTCTGATGCGGCTGGAGAAGGTGCAATTGCAGACTCTTGAAACTGGCTGCTGCTGGCTGCTGCTGGCTGCTGCTGCTGCTGCTGCTTGCGATGCTCTGTATGTGAATGCTACGGCGGCGACGGCGGCGGCGGCCGGGCTGCTGCGCTGTCACGGCAATGAGAGCGCCTGTCAAACAGCAGTAGGGTCATTATTCGACCGGTGAACGACTGGGCCGCACCTCGCAGCAGCGCTCGTCTTGCTTTGCCGCCACCTGGACCGTCAGCCACGTCTCGCTCTCAAAACGACTGGCTCTGCCCCTCCCCGCCCGGGGCTCTGGCTGCGTGGGCCTGGAGGAACGCCCATTGCACGTGAAGCCGTACCGCAGAAGCGGGCGATCAGGTAATCCCCACGGCATCGACTGTCTGCATGGCACGGCGACGACGACGACGACGACGACGACGACGACGACGACGACGACGAATGCCGCAGAAAACAAATCAAGTGAGCTCAAGTGGGCTGGATGCGAGCTGCGAGCTGCGAGCTGGAGCCGTATGTACGAGTACAGGAAGCTCCGTATCCTGTGGTGGAGATGCCAGTCCCCACCATGCCCAAACGGGCGCCTTCGCGGGCGTGCTCACCTCAGCCCGCTAAGCGCGAGGGGCAGGACATCGCGGCCAGCTTTTCAGCAAGCGTTTCGATAGTCCGAACGTTTCTTCTTCTGCCGCGGGAGCGGTGGTTGCGGCGTGGGCAGCAGCGACAGAATCTGATAGTGAAACTTGGCCAATGAGAAACCCACGACCGACTGCTCGTCAGTCCTCGAGGACATGGCTAAAAGCGAGGGAGGGTGACGAGACATGCTTGAGACAGCGGCAACCGAGCAAGAGATATCACAGTCCAGGGCACACCGCCCCTCGATTCTTGCACTGGCCAAGGAAGGGGATTACACGCCGACAGAAGGCGCTGATCCTGGCGGACATCAGACGCAACACACGGTCAGGCAATCGGCACGCAACCTCCACATCAAAAACATCTAGGTATGTATGTAGTTGTGCTTCATATCATCTTCCGATTCATTCAGAGGCAAACCAACTGCAGGTAATCTCCACATCCTCTCAGATAATGTCTTATTCCAACACTCTTTCATCATACTGAACCATATCGAACAATGCCCAAAATACAAGTCCTCCTATCATGCATGCAAGCATCCATCCATCCATCCATCCACCTCCCCCGTCTCTTCTCTTCTCCTGCTTCTTCTTCTTCTTCTTCCTCCTCCTCCCACCACCTCTTCCTTCCTCATTCCTCCATCTCCAACTCCCTCAGCCAATCCTTCGCATGTCCCCGCTCCTCCACCACCGCCGCCTCCCTCTTCGCCACCATCTTCAGCGCCGGACCCGGAATCGTATACCCCGTAAACTTGGAATACAGATTGAACAAAATCCCTGCATCAGTCGCCTTGTAGAAAGCCGTCGCCGCGACACCACCCGACAACGTCTCGCTGCCGGTCCCCTCAACCTTGAAATTGATGCACTGGGGATAGGCTTGTGCGCCGTTAGACTGGCCCGCGGCGTGCAGTGCGATGATCTCGTGTCGGATGATGTAGTTGCCTGATGCGAGCGTGGACGGGATGGTGGTGGTCCAGGAGAGGTTCGACTTGACCAGGTCGTCGGTGACCCACGTGCCGGGATCGCTGCCGGTGATCCACGCTCCTTCCTTGATTTTAGTCCAGCGGAGAGTCGTCTTGTCGACCGACGTGCAGTCGCCCGGGCAAGGGGCTATGTAGTCGATTACTGGGCCTGGGATGTGTTAGTATGGATTCTGGACCCAGCTAATGCGCTCTTCTGCTCCTTCTCTCCCCCATTCCTTCCTCTCTCTCCACTTCACTCTCCCCTCATCCCCATCCTCCAAAAACACACCTTTATGACTAACCGGCCACGCATCCCAAAGGAATTTGACCGCCGCGCCCGCCTTCGCTGGAATGTACAACCCGCCATTCTTCGCCGCCTTATGGCAGATAATATCGGCCGTCGCAAATTGGCTCGGAGTAACGAAGCCATTGTCCAGGTTGTCGACTTGCCATCCCGCTGTTGGGGGGATCGGGGACTGGTACTTCATCGCTGCATTCCAACCAGTGTACCATTTGCCATCGACCACGATGCCGGAAACGTGGCCATGGGCCGAGATGAGGGTGGGAAGGAGGGCGAGAGATAGGGAGAGGAGGGCCAGGGGCGCCATTATGGAGGACAGAAGGTGGTGATGAGGCGGTATTGTGAGTATCTCAAACCGATTATACTCTTTTCAGAACCAAAAACGACCAACAAAAAACACACTCAATCAACACTCCCCCCTCCATCGATCTTCCCTCCTCTTTATACCCATTATCCCCCTCTCATATTCCCTCAAACCCGGGTACACTTCCACGCCACCCCGCCCTCCTCGTGCCCAAACCCTCCTTCGCACTCTATCCTGCCCATTCCACATTGCCATATTAATTGCACGCCCCCGAGACCCGGATTTCATCTGCCAAGTACGGCACCAAAGCCGAGCTAGCGCGTCAGGCGACGACGTGGAGAAGGCTGCTAGGCGCAGACGAAGGTAGGAGGGTAATATAGAAGGGTGCGTGAGCTTGGGGTAATATATACGGTATTCCCTGACATGTAGCGAGGCCGCGAGGCTTGTCATGTGGACGCGGGCGCGCTGACGATTCAGATCTAGGGAGGCTGTGAGAAGGGATGATGGATCAGGGCATCGAAAGGCCTCTTGCAGACCAGACCGGGCCATGCTTGATCATGCCAACGCTAGAAAGAATTTGCCTACGATCGAAATACCCAGCCGAAATACCAGTACAAGGAGTCAAAAGAAACCGTTGCAATCATCTAATACAAACTTATTCGCGCAAAGAAGCATATCCATCCCCACCATCCTTTGATGCAATACATGAGCCTCACACCCACCCACACGTTTCCCCAGCCCAACGCGGGTGTAACCATGTACCCCACAAAACCCAAATCCTCAACTCAAGAGCGAGACATGCTTGAACGTTAAAAGCCATGTCGTCATCCGTCTCATCTCGGATTGCTAGTGTTAGATTAAAGTTAGATTGTATCGTCGTGGCGATATGAATACGGGCCGGCTTACCGAGGCGCACATATAGCCCTCGCCCAGGTCTGCTAGGCCTGGGATGTAAACGCGTGACTTGGACGTTGTTCTGAAATTGTAATTGATGACGGATTGTTAGTAGGAGCGCGAGATGGTTGATGGTTGATATTTGATCAGTGGCTGTGGTATTGGTTGGTGCAGGAGCTGCGTTCACCACAACACAACACCCTCTAATACCAAACCCCAAGGTTAAAACACCATTAATTCTACTAAAAAAAACTACCAAGCTAAGGAACTAAAACTAGCCCAAGACCCTCACTTCAATTCCGCAATAAACAAGAAGAACAGAGAAATATTATTGGATGATAGATGCAGAGTTGATGACTTTGTAGAAGCCTCTCATTCAAACATAATCCCAGATAGGAAAAAAAACGTGGGGGAATCTACGTTCGTTGTAAATACGTTCTAGGAGTTCATCGCGCCGAAGAATAATGGCATATACTCCCGAAGTTGAAAGGCTGCGCGGCTATAGAGAGTGCTCCTGAGAACGATGAACACGGCTACTCTGAAGAGTGATGAAAGACGTTACAGAGAGAAATTGGCAAGGAGAACAAGCACTTCAAATCCGAGAGTTTAATGCTCAATCATTTCTTTTGGTGCTCGAGGGTAGAGTAAGATCTTCTGAATCCTATGACCACCGAATTGATATTTTAATCATCTTCTCGTAACTTTGATGAAAATAGTCTGTAATTGCAAATTGGATTGACTGGGTCTTATAGATCGGCAATTGATCTATGTTTGATGGTCATGGTCGATAGGAGGTGCAGTTGCTAGAAAGAAATGCAGGCATTTGGGGAAACCGCAGCAGGAACAAAGAAATCAGGACTGTGCAAGTTAGGCATGGGACTGACTTGTTTCTAGCTATCCGCCAAACTTTTGCAATTCAATCTGCAAAATCTTATGAAATCTAGGGGGGAAAGGGGATTTAAAGAAGAGAGGCTCGATATTTTGACCCTGACCCGGAACAGACAGATGTATATGCTGATGAACGAAACATCCGATTTTTGGTGGGACATGTAGTGATGAAGTGGATTTGTGGTGTGTCATCGCTTATGCATAGGGAGATCTGGGAGATGGATTCTAAGTAGTTGAACCTTTGGGAATATATGGAGTTGGGTCCCGAGATTTTGGACATCACTTGAGGAACGCTGGCACCTCCTCCAGCCATAGGTCTCGTGTTTAGGGCTGCGTTGATTTGTGGAAGGAGAACGCATGGCGGAATTGATGCTTGGTCTTGTAGCAGGACATACTTGCCAAAGTATGGTTATGGTATTTCCAAGGACCGTTTGTCTTGAAAAACTCTGGGATGGAGAGCTCTGGTTGTCCTCCGATTCGGACCTTTTCTGCCATAAGAGGCAGCAAGTCGCGAACGAATTTATGATCATTAGGGTAGATGGATGCGACCTGTGATCTAAAATCTTCGACGTCCCACACGCCGAGTGCAAAATCGACGGCAAAGTTTCGATGGGAGACGCCGCCAAAGTATTTTCGTAAACAGCGAGAGGGAAGAAAGGTGCTTCTTCATAGCTGGGACCTTCTAACATTTTATCGACTACCGAGTCTATTAGAGCGTTCTGGAAGTCCGGGCCTTCAATCGTACCAGTAAACGAATAACTCTCCTCCCACCGGCAGTATTCTAGGTCGTACTGCTTTTCGTCGGACGTGAACTCATCGTCGTCATAAAAGAGTAAGTGGCCAGCGTACAGCCACTTAAAGTAGATATGGAAGATCTCGGGATCCGGGTTTTTGAGCGTGATGACGGGCTAGGGCTCTTCTCATCGCGAGCTGTTAGAATCTTCCAGAAGGATTAGAAGTCCACTAGAAGTAGTTTCCGGTATACAGTACTGTAGCTGGTTGAGGACTTTTCATACATCGTGGATTTAACTGGCTAAGCCGGATGCATGGATATATCTGGGGCTTTGTGGTCGTCTATATGATGTCCACGAAAATTTCCCCATAGTCCAAATACTCAGCGGGGCTTATGATAGCGACAGATGGAATGATATTGATTCAAATATTCACAGGACGCCCCCGCAATGCTTATGTATAGTATTCTTTACAGTTTGCGACCTCAATCGAGGGCGGCATTCGAGAACTGGTCTTGGTAATACTGCAACAACAATCAGTCCTGGTCACGTGATCTGGTCGCCGAAAGAAATGTCAGACATTCAGGAATTTAGCACTCACCTCTTTGACATTCCTAGCCATCTTGGTATTCTTCAGACCCCTACCCGCTCCCTGGGTAGCCGGAATCGACCACTTGTTCACGCCCCACCACCAGCGGCGTATCTTGGCACCGACGCTGTGACCATTGAACTTTGACGACCGATTCCAGTGCTTCCACCCGCTGAGGATGAGTGTCCACAGAACGCCCTGCGCGAAGCACATGAAGACCTGGTCCCGGAGGGTAATCCACAGCACGCCCTGCCAGCCCTCGGCCTTCTCGAGGCTCTTGAGATAGCTCTGCTCGAATCGCAAGTCCGGCAGCGGGGGCATCGCTTTGCTCCGCGGGATGGGCCGCAGCACACTGAGGGGTATTTCATCTTCGGCGGCGTCAGAGGAGCTGTCGGGGTCGGGATGCGGGTCGAGATGGACCGGCTGTTTGGAGGAGGCGGCGGTGGACGGATTGAGGTCGTGGCGTGGAGAGGGATGGCGCTTGATGCTGGCGCCCTGGAGCACAGAGGTAATTTCGGCGGCGGCGCCGGGGGCCATGTTGGTGGGTTTGGAGGGTCAATGTCAATTGGCGCGTCTCCTGCGATCTGATGGAGAGTGGATGCAGCAGCGACGTCGGGAGTGGGAGGGAATGGTGGTTCTTGGCGTCGGCGTCGGCTCAGCCACCGTCCGCGAGGCGCTGATTCGGCCAGCAGCCGCATTGCGGGACAGAATTTGGGGAGCGGGCAGCCCCACGGCATCTCCAGCGACCACCGATCTCCAGGCACCTCTCCCACCACATCCGCCACCCATTGCCCGCACCGCCCGCCACAATGGGGAACCAACCTTCTGCGATACTGGACAACATAGCCTCCGGCTCGAATTGTATGTTTGCCCCCGGCTTTGGCGCGGCTGCTGCTCGTGTGCGCCCCCCGCGGGGCTGAAGCGCAGTGCTGATGCAGTGAACAGTCGACCGCGAGGAGGTGGACCGCCTGAGAAAGCGGTTCATGAAGCTTGACAAGGTACGTGGGCACCATGCGACCGCCCCCTTCTCCCACAGAAGCTAAGAGCCCTGCTCCAGGACAACTCCGGCACAATTGAGCGCGACGAGTTCCTCGCCCTCCCCCAGATCTCCTCTAACCCGCTCGCAACACGCATGATCGCCATCTTCGATGAGGACGGCGGTGGCGACGTCGACTTCCAGGAGTTCGTGTCCGGCCTGTCCGCATTTAGCAGCAAAGGCAACAAGGAGGAGAAGCTGAGGTTTGCGTTCCGGGTGTATGACATCGACCGCGACGGCTTCATTAGCAACGGCGAGCTATTCATAGTGCTGAAGATGATGGTGGGAAGCAACCTGAAGGACCAGCAACTGCAGCAGGTGCGTTATATCCATGGCACACTGGGCAGCAATGCGCTGTGCCGCGCCAGGCTAACAGACGCGCGCAGATTGTCGACAAGACCATTATGGAAGCAGACCTCGACCGTGACGGCAAGATCAGCTTTGAGGAATTTACCAAGATGGTGGAGAACACGGACGTCTCGATGAGCATGACGCTGGATCAGTTCTAGACGACTCTTTCTTTGCGGGCATCACTGGGCTTTTGGCGAGGAGTTCACGGGACAATGGGAGGCTAGGAAATCCCCATATCATCAAATACAGGTATTTTCATGTTCAGCACATATGCACGTGATGCTGGCATATTAAGTCTGCCCGTGTACGATGCATGGCATTTGCACGGGTGGATTCTACGTAAGCGCGCAGGATACTTGAAAGGTGCCTGGAATGAACTACTGGCCTGTGCCACATTTAGGTAAGCGCCGGCGGCTCCGAGTAAACAGACAACCTGAACATCGACTCACCACACTCCCACTCAATCGCACAACGATAACAAGACCGGGCCCTCCCTCAATGCTGGCGGAGGAAGGCCAATCTCTGGTGCTGTTGGTTGAGGGCTGTTCTGCTCTCTGCTATCGGCCATGGCTCGCGATGCCAACGCCGTCTTGCTCAGTGTGCGCCAGAGTGTCCCAATCATGACCTCGTTCCCACCTTTCCACCGTCCAAGGTATGCCGCCTCGGCCTCGAACGCACGCGGCAAAACTAAGAGTGGTCCCGTTCCTATACCAACGCCCAAAACGACCATATCAACGCCCCCGCTAAAGGGAACCCATGCGAAACCATCGAAGCTCGTGGGGTTGTCCAACCCTTTGCCGTTCCTTTCACAAGCAACACGAGCTGTAAACTTACAAAAGTCGACAAAGCCTTTTGATGATGAGCGATTCCATCAAACAATGAAACTTGCAGATGGTCGGACGATTGGCTATGCGGAGTATGGCCCCAAGGATGGCCTGCCTACCCTGCTCCATCATGGGACTCCTGGGTCTCGTCTAAGTTCCAGCATGACCAAGACAGCATATGATATGAACCTACGCTTAATTTGTCCAGAGAGGCCTGGATATGGTCTCTCTGATCCGCAATGACATTGGTGGAGAACTACGAGAGTGGCCGACTACTATCAAGACATGGAATACTTTGTTGATCGGCTCGGATTGGAAACCTTCTTCGTGATAGGGGTCTCGGGCGGGGACCGTACGCTCTTGCCTGCGCACGATTTTTCCCACCAGAAAGGCTGCTAGCGACTGGATTGATGGCATCAGTAGGCCACTGGAAAGCTACCTGGTATGGAAGAAATTGGGCCCATATGCAGTTCTCTCGTCTTTGCTATTGGTTTCCGACATTGGCGAAGTTTTACGTCGAGTATCATTTCAAGCTACAGAAGAGAGAGCAGTATGAACACGACTGGAAAAAGGCCGTACGAAACGGGAACCAATCCGACGAAGAAGAAGCAGAGAAGAATTTAGCAAAATGGCACGCAGAGTTTCGCCATTTTGGTGGCATGGTCGATGACAAAAGGGCAACCATGTTCAATTGGGGCTTCGATCCAGCAGATATTGTGGGTGCAAAGATTATCATGTACTACGGCAGAAGGGACACAAATACGCCTCGGGAGGGATCAAAAGCGCCGATGGCCTCTTTACGAAATGCCAAACTGACTTTCAAGAAATGCGAGGGGGAAGATCATGCCTCGGTCCAGGCAAGGTATTCGTATGAGTTCTTCAGGGCACTCAAACGTGCAGGGAGGAGGCGTTGATTCTGCAGTTGGAGAGAAAAGGCACGACGTGTTCAGATGGGCCATTGGCGGTTGGAGTACCTACCTAGATTGGAAGATTTTCATAGCCCGGTAACTTTCCAGACATGAGTGGCGCTGTTGGCGGACCTTAAGAGGCTGGTTCCGCGTGTCACGTGGGTTCGCGTAATCCGTGGCGACGCGTCTCGTGCAGCCCAAGCGTGCACCATCGCTGCAACGCTTCACTGTCTCACAGCTCCACAGACGCGCGACGGCCATGCAGTGAACCCCCCCCCACGCTGCATCATGATCCGAAAACCCTTCCGGCCGCCCTCGTTCGTGCACCCCGACTCGACACGACGCGACGAGCCGCCGCCCAAGAGACGCCGCACATCCACAGACACACCCGCCGGGCGCGACCGACGGCCGCTCAGTCCTGTGCCAAACCCCAGCCCAGCGCCAGCGCCTCCGCCGGACCAGAATGGACAGTACTACACGGTGCTATGGCGCAAGTACACGACGAAGAAGAACAAGACGTGGGACGGCGATGGCGTGCTGTCCATCGTGGGCGGCGTTGCCGTGCTGGCCGACAGCGAGACGGGCAAGGAGATGGGCAGGGGCGCCTGCGCGCGGCCGCTGCTGCCGGGGTCGACGCTGAGCCTGGGCGGGAAAGAGGTCGAGATCGACGGGCCCATGTCAAAGGAGGCCTTCCTGTCGGGCCGCCTGTTATTGGGGACGACGGTGCCTCCAGGTGCCGACGCAGAGCGGCCGCAGTTGGCGGCAACGAGGGCATCAAAAGCGGCGTCCAACTCGGCGTCCAACTACCGCGCACTGGCGACGCGAAAGCTGCCCAAGGACAAGCCATTGAAAAGGCGCGCAGACGAGCAGCAGGGCGACGACACCGGCCATGTGCCGTTGCTGCCAGCGAAGCCCCTCGCGGCACGCACTCACTTCAAGACCCCCCTCATGTCGACGACCGTCGTCCCGAAAACAAAGTCTCTGCGCCCTCAGCCGCGTCACGACCCCGCCCAGCCAAACGCGCTGGTCATGAAGCGGCCGTCCACCTGTCCCAAGGGCAGGCAGATTGTGGATGTGGTCGTCGACCCCATTCTCGGCAAGCACCTGCGCGACCACCAACGGGAAGGGGTCGCGTTCCTGTACGAGTGCGTCATGGGCATGCGGTGTGAGGGCGAGGGCGCCATCATGGCCGACGAGATGGGCCTGGGCAAGACGCTCCAAACCATCGCCCTGCTGTGGACGCTGATGAAGCAAACCCCCATCTACGAAGCCGCTCCGGTAGTCACAAAGGCCCTCGTTGTCTGCCCCGCCGGC
Source organism: Amniculicola lignicola CBS 123094 (assembly GCA_010015725.1). Lineage (NCBI taxonomy): Eukaryota > Fungi > Ascomycota > Dothideomycetes > Pleosporales > Amniculicolaceae > Amniculicola > Amniculicola lignicola. The sequence goes on along the minus strand of ML977634.1, from coordinate 67,587 downwards.
CTCGTGAACAACTGGCGCCGAGAGTTCCGCAAGTGGCTGGGAAATGAGCGCATCGGCGTCTTCGTCGCAGAGGGCAAGAACAAGAACATTAGAAACTTCACCAAGGGAAAAGCATATAACGTCATGATCATCGGATATGAGATGCTTCGAACCGTGCAGGAGGAACTGAAGAAATGCGGCCGCATAGACATTGTCATCGCAGACGAGGGCCACCGACTGAAGACGGCCAACAACAAGGCCATGCTGGCCATACAGTCGCTCAACACCGAGCGCCGCGTCATTCTGTCTGGCACTCCGTTACAGAACGATCTCAGTGAGTTCTACACTGCCATTGACTTTGTTAACCCCGGACTTTTGGGGAAACGATCGGCATTCAAACGCGAATTCGAGACGCCCATTGTGCGTAGTCGACAGCCGAATGCCAGCGACTCGGAGCTTGAGAAGGGGGAGGCGAGATGGAAGGAGCTAGTGTCTTTGACGAGCCAGTTCATCATCCGGCGAACGGCAGACGTCTTAGCCAAGTACCTCCCCCCAAAGACTGAACACATCGTCTTCTGTAAACCCACGGCCGCGCAGGCTGCAGCATATCGTGGCATCCTTTCCTCTCCCGTCTTTGCTGTTGCTCTCGGAAACTCGGACATGGCACTGCAACTCATCAATGTGCTCAAAAAAGTTTGCAATAGTCCCTCGCTGCTCAAGTCGTCCAAGGACCCAGACGAAACCCCGTCCGAGATGCTCCAAAACTTGCTTCCTCTCATTCCTCCCCATGTTCTCGCATCGCACGCATCGAGCACCAAACTGCGTCTTCTAGACTCACTGCTTCACCGCATTTACACCTCGACGAACGAGAAGGTCGTCATTGTGTCAAACTACACAACAACGTTAGACATGATCGAGCGCCTACTCACCTCTCTATCATACACTTTCCTTCGTCTCGACGGTTCCACACCCGCCAATAAGCGCCAAGGCCTCGTCGAAAGATTCAACACCGTTGACCCCAAAACGGCCTTTGCCTTTCTCCTATCAGCCAAGTCCGGCGGCGTGGGTCTCAATCTCATCGGCGCCTCGCGCATTATCCTCTTCGACATTGACTGGAATCCTGCGACCGATTTGCAGGCCATGGCGCGCATCCACCGTGATGGACAGAAGTTGCCATGCAAGATTTATAGATTCTTGGTGCAGGGGGGTCTGGATGAGAAGATCTTTCAGAGACAGGTCATGAAGATGGGTCTTGCGAATGCGGTCGTGGATAATAAAGCCAGTACCAGCAATTTTTCGAAAGAGGAGTTGAGGGATTTGTTTCGGTTGGACGAGAGGGAGGGGTGCCAGACACATGACTTGCTGGGATGTGATTGTGGGGGAAGAGGTGTTGGGGAGGAGGTCGAGGAGACGAATGTGGCCGAGGGTTCAAGTGAAGATGAGGAAGAAGATGAAGCTGTTGGGTGGCCGGGACTGAAAACGGCGTCGCAAGTCGACATGGACGAGCAAGAGCAGAAATTGAAGAGGCGACAGAATAAGGGGAAGCTAAACGAACCGCCGAAATTGGGCATGCTGATGGAGTATAGCCACATCGACGTCAATCTCCTGAGGAGTACCAAAGTCGAGACAGCGCAGCAGAAGGTTGATGAAGAAGAGATGGCTTTGAAGATTGACGATGATGTTTTGCTGGAAGTCCTGAAGGAACAAAGTTGCAGGGTGGGTTTCTTGTTGACAAAGTGTTCGACTGTTCCTACTGATCAGGAGGCTGTAGTGGAGATGGAGGAAGAGCGAATTACTGCGTAAAGGGCTGTTTATGATGCTCTTGTATGCATTATATGTGGGATGTGAATGGGTTTGCTCCGTGGGGGAGGTGCCATCTGACCCTGATTTCGTGCGCAATATACCCCTATCTAGATAGGCTTAATGATGTGTCGACATTTCGCTTTGTTATGGCATGGAGATAGACCGCACATAGATAAACACAGGAAGTATAGATTATCATGGAAAATGGATACGCTGTTGTTGTAGACTTATCAAAGGTTTCGTGTTTTTGGTTGGAACATTGTACAGTCTTTTCACTGTTGGGTATGAGGCTGAACTTTGTGGCCTTTGCGGATTCTAATACTCTTGGTATTCTTGCGAGACCAATCTACGAAGTGGAAGAAAATCAAGTTGATGGTACAGAAAAAGAGGGAAAGAGACGGGAAGTATGATTGAGGTCACTGGAACAGTCAGTGCGAACTCTCTAGGGTATCTCTGGGTGGAGCTCTCCGGTTGATTATTTTGCAACACTCCTACTATAAACATGGTAAGTTGTTTTCCGAAAGATGAGCAGTGACGACGAAAATTCATCGCGGATGCATACTACTGGAAACTGTATCAAAATCACGGCAATGTCTGGTGGAAGTGCATCTCAAAAACCAACTTTTGCATTCTGCGTGGAAGGAAAATCTATTCTGAGGGGACAGGAGGGGATACTCTGGGCGTCCAGGAATGAAACAGCCATCCCATAGTACAGAAACCGGTGAAATACATGACGAGTAGCAAACAGACAGGATAAAGAAACAAGCAGAGATGGAACGGAGATGGTGCGCTCCGTGTGGAGATTGCGTTGTCAAGAGAGGGATGGGAAAGACGTGGATCCTGCTCAGAGAACCATGGCTGCCATGGCCATTCCAAGACCAGCCAAAACTGGTGCCGCTGTGATCATCGGCATCGCTCCGGCCTCAGATGATGTGGTGGTTGGCTCAGCCGGGCGCAACTTCTCCTCTCCCGCGGTGATGGTAAGCGCATACACATCTTTTCCTTTATCGAACTCGTACACTGCGACGGCACGCTCAGTGGGAAGCAATGTTGGAGCTGGGGTGCTGGAACAGAATTTCACATCGGCTGGCTCGATGGTCAGGGAGGCGGTATACGTGTCGGAAGCGGCGAAGATTCCAGGTCCAACTACTGTGGTTTTCTCTTTGATGTCCTTGTATTTTTTGCAGTAAGAGGAAGCTACACCTGCACCATTTGCAGAGATAGTGCACACCGCTCGGTCCTTATCCGTGGGTTGGGTGCATAGCTCGCTGTGGCTCCGACCTTCGCCTGTTAAATGGCTGTCGAAGTATGTCGTCCCCTGAACGGTCACGGTTATGACGTCAATCGTTGTCTGGGTGGTGTTCTGGAACTTTGTGGCCACGCTTGTCCGTACCGTTTGGTTGAGGCTCACAGCGATTGTGGTTTTGTCGTCTTTCATGTCGATAACGGAGCCAAAGTAACTGTTGTCTTTGGATCCCAAAGCAGGTACCCAAATGGAAGTTGTCACAGTGGCGGTAGCTGTGGAGGCGAACAGGGCAAGGCGGAGGAGTGAAGACATAATGTTGAAAGTGATTGACAGAAGCAATGAATGTAGTCTGGAATGCGTAGTGCGATTGGAATTGGGACAGATAAGCTTGCCGAAGAAGTAAGATTGATCTTGATGAAAACATAAGAAGCATCACTACCTGCTCGTTGAGTATCGAGTTCACAGCGCCGCATGGCACGTGCCGTATGAAGCGAGGATGAGGCGCAAACACTACCGCAGTTTCGGATTTGTGACCCTCGCCTCTCGGATCCATTTGTGGGGTCCAAGGACAGACAAATCTGGCGCTTAATGGAGAATTAATTGGTGCACGCAACATCATACAGCATGGAAGGAACGAGGAACACGGTGTTGCGTCAAACCGATCCTGGAATCGCAGGAAAGTGGCGAAGGCCTTCCTGGGGGCTATACCAGTTTACCAGCCTTGCAAAACATTGCCGTTCAGTTGCAGAAATCAAGGGCTCGTTGCCTGATGTGCAAGAAATATCTGTACTATCTCATTTTCGCTCCAAATCGATCAGTTTAATCTGTGATCAAGTATTCCCGACGCATGGCCTCTTTCAACAACAACAACAACAACAACAACAACAACAACAACAACAACAACAACAACAACAACAA